>CATKRY010000272.1:0-32053 GCA_949775005.1 Orthosia gothica | reverse complement strand
CGCCACGACTTTTGCCCACCCCGAGCTCGGCAAGCTGGATGGTCTCGTCGAAAGTGTCCCCGCCGGCCAAGGGTGTCGTCCGCAAACGACATTAACGCCGACGGGGAGTTCAACACGCAGGACCACGTCGTATGCGAGATCCCACAAGGGAGGACCTAAAACCGACCCCTGTGGAACCCCACACGTAATCTCCCTCCGATGTACGCTACCTTCCCGGCCCACATAGCGAATGTGCCGGTCGCATAGGTAAGCCCCGAGGATGCACTGCAGGTACTCCGTGATGTACGAGTGCCGCTCTTATTGCGTCCCAGGGCAGGGAGTTAAAAGCATTGACGATGTCCAAACTTACCGCCAAGGCCACCCCACCCCGGGACACCACCTGTTCCGACAGCGAGTGTACGTGTAGGATTGCGTCCACTGTAGAACGCTGCTGCCGGAAACCAACTGGCAATCAGCCAGGTCGGGACCTACTCGGTGCCCGACGAGTCTTTCGGCAATTACTCTTTCAAATATCTTGGAAACCTCGTCGAGCAGGCAAATGGGACGGTATGCAGAGGGAGACTCCGAGTCTCTGCCTGCTTTCCTTAACAAGACCAATCCAGCCTCCTTCCAGTAGGTGGGGAACACGCCCGCCCCGGAGGCAACTGTTAAACAGCTGTCTCAGGCGGTCCCCCACAGGAGCCATAGCCAGAACCCACGGTCGGCCGGGGACGCCATCCGGACCTGACGCAGTGTTACGGGCCATGCGTCTAACGGCACGGTCCAGCTCACCTTCAGTCACCCCCCAACTCGTCACTCCAGTCCGAAGGGGTCAAGAATGGTGAGGGACTTTCACTAGCTACTGGAAAGAGCGTGTTGACTCTCTTTCCAGCAGCCCTGGATCCATGGTTTTCCGTAATGGGAGGCACCCATGGACGTAGTCTGGGCATGACCAACTTATAAGGTCGCTCCCATTAGGCAGTGGCCTAACGATAGCAGTTTTCCAGATTTCAGGGAAGGTTGCTGAGACAATTGAACTGTTCACAATGTCAGTGATGACTTTCAGTGTAGGTATGTGGGAGTGCAAGCAAAAACATATTCAGGGTTACCCTATCACAGCCTTCAGCGTTGATTTTAGCTGGCGGAAGTATCGCAAAATCTGATCAGCAGTTACTGGTTGTAATGCAAATGCAAAGCTATCATCACCATAACGATGAGACTCAAAGAAAGTGCGTTGCGATATATTGCAGACAGGGTTACCAGGGAACACTCTTATAGTGATATTGATTTGGTTTGGAACCCTTCGTGCGCGAGTCCGACTCGCACTTGGCCGGCTTTTTCTATTTTACAATTTTAATGTGATGAGTGACACTTGCAAGGTTAAGATGAATCGATTGACGTAAGAATCATCAAAGTCTCTAGAACGCCACATAGGAACTAAAATACATACAAACAAAGACTGATAAACACATTACCCTTCTACGGCAGTCGGGTAAAACGGCGCGTCTTCAAAGAATGTGAAACAAAAGACTGTGGTGCTGTAATTGTCAGTGAATTTTAATGCAATATTCGTGTTGAGAAAAATGGTTAACGATAGTGAATCCACTCCAGAGTATCAAATCAGACGCTTTATAGATTACTCCCAAGCAACACATTAGCCAGATATCAGAATACAAGTGTACTAATAAGCAGTTTAAAGCTTCATTACATAATTATTAAAGCTTACGGGACAGACATATGCTGTATTTACACAATGGTTTTTGGGCTATTACTACTCTTTTAGCTTAATCAAATCTTACATAACACTGATTTCCTTTTTGAAGCTTAATATTATTCATGAAAGAACTAATACTACGCTATTCAGTTTATAGCATCCGAGACCACTGAATGCTGCATGTTAGCTGATTTCATAACATTTATCTGTATAACTTCGGTATCAATTTTCATTAATGCTTGATGCTGATTAACTAACCTATGTTCTGTTCTTTTCAAGCTGTGTTGCATTTCAATTATAACCACTTATTCAGTAGCTGAATATTTGAGTAACATTTAGTTTTTAAAAAGCAGAAGGCTTTATAATCGAAATTGAGTAAGCTCTTTCAACTAACTTAAAGCGCTTAGCGCACTATTACCATCATATTCAGCTTATAGCGTTAATAAATATGAAAAGAAGATTTTTATTGAAAAACGCTAGTTACGTCGGCACGGTTTTTTTGTATGGGAGGATTCATCTGTATGCTAGTATTCTATTATCTGCGACTTAGGTACTCGTCCCCAATCTCGAAGACTAGCTGTGCCCGCGGCTTTGCTCCCGTCAACTGCCTACCCTACTTACCTACCTACGCCTTACCTACCCTACCTTCCTACCCTACTTACCCAACCTACGCATTACCTACCCTAGCTACCTATACTACTTAACCAACCTACGCCTTAACTACCCTACCTACCCTACCCTACTTACCCAACCTACGCCTTACCCCACCTACCTACCTACCCAACTTACTTACCTGCACAAAATATTATTTAATCTAGGGAGAAAAATATCGAATTCATACAAACAAAACCGGCTAAGTGCAAGTCGGACTCGTGCACGAAGGGTTCCGTACCACAATCGCAAAAAACGGCAAAAAAAAAAACACGTTTGAGGTATGGGAGCCCCACTGAAATATTTATTTTATTCTGTTTTTCTAGTATTTGTTATTATAGCGGCAACAGAAATACATTATCTGTAGAAATTTCAACTGTCTAGCTATAACGGTTCATGAGATACAGCCTGGTGACCGACAAACAGACAGACGGACCGCGGACTCTTAGTAATAGGATCCCGTTTTTACCGTTATGGTACGGAACCCTAAAAAAGTAAAAACAGTTTTGGTGCGCGCCATCTAGTAGCACTCCAGCCTAATTGTGTAAGTAAATTCGGCAATGGAAACAATCTGTTTCTATCCCAAAAACACACACATACACAAAAAAGTTGAATCTTTAAATATCTTTTACACAATTAGGCTGCAGAACACTACACTGAAACGAAAACATAAAAAAATACATATCCATAGTTGGTATTCCAAGTATATTGGCCCGGAAGCGTATTGCCATAATGTATACTAGCACAGACAGGGGTTGCTCTGTAATCGCACGCAATAATGCTCTTGTAACTAGAGAGCATACTGCATATCAGTACAGAGACAGACTGAAATAAAATACACTTTGCTCTAATTCGTGAGAGCAAAACACATACGAGTACAGACAATTTGGCTGCCGTAGTATGTGTGTTATGTGTATACACAATTTTAATGTTGACATTGGTTTTAACATAGAATAAGTGCAAGTACGATTAGAGTTAAAGCAACAAAGTCGACGTAGCCCCGCTGCGCGGGGCTCCTATTTCTGTCTGCAGGGTCAAAAGTAACCTAACACGAACGAGATGACGGGAGCTGCGTTCGCTCGCTTTGCTCGCTCACTTCAGCTCCCGTCATCTCGTTCGAACCTAACCTGTCCGTGTCGGGGTGCCCTAGGTTCCCGAGCTCGCTTCGCTCGCTCTTGTGCTGATTCGTTGACCATAACACGGTCACATTTTGCTTTAGACATATGCGAACAAACCGTATACTTATACAGACAGGTCTGTAGTCATACGTAGTTTGCTTTAGAATATTTGTTATTTTTAAGAGCACAAAGTGATCTAGTACAGACTATGGGTGTCTGTACTGATATACACAATGGTAATACGCGGCCCGGAACCTTGGGTGTAATAGGCCACCGAGCTTATCATTAGTCTGTTCAGACGGACAGTAGCGGTGTCATAATTACGAACCACATTGCACACACGTATTTTTATCCGACTGCCGAAGGAGGGTAATGTGTTTATCAGTCTATGTATGTAATGTATGCATGTATGTATTTTTGTTCCTATGTGGCGTTCCAGAGACCAAACGCGTTGATGATTTGTACGTCAATCGATTTGTCACTGCGAGTGTCACTGGCTACTGCTATTAAAAATGGAAAATAGTAAAATGGCGGCTTTTGGGCGCATATTGTGGGGGCCCAATATTTTTTTTCTTCCAATCCCGTCGTGTAGGGTATCAAAATAAAGGGTTTTAAAAGGAAATTGCAAAAATTTATAATACTTATATGTTTAAATGTACCTAATTCGAAAAAATCATCATCATCATATCAGCCGAAAGACGTCCACTGCTGGACATAGGCCTCCCCCAAGCGTCGCCACATTGACCGGTCCCGTGCGTCCCGCATCCAGCGAATCCCCGCAACCTTCACCAGGTCATCGGTCCACCTGGTGGGAGGCCTTCCAACGCATCGTCTTCCGGTTCGCGGTCGCCACTCCAGAACTTTTCTGCCCCATCGGCCATCCGTTCTGCGAGCAATGTGCCCTGCCCACTGCCACTTAAGTTTGACAATTCTTCGGGCTATGTCGGTAACCCTGGTTCTCTTAAAACCAAAGGACGTTGTACAACCGACGCTGGTGTCACCTTATTAAAACACATCTTTGATGCGTGGGAGGAGGAGGGGCAAGATGCCATAGGTATTTTCTGCGACCTATCGAAGGCGTTTGATTGCGTTGATCATGAAACATTGCTTTTGAAACTTGAGCATTACGGGCTAGGCCTTTTAGCATTAAGTTTAGTAAAATCCTATTTGAATGATAGACAGCAATTAGTCCAAATAAACGGTGTCAATTCGTCGGGGTTGAACGTGAAAATGGGGGTACCCCAAGGCTCAATTTTGGGTCCTTTCTTATTTTTAGTATACATTAATGATTTACATCATCTATTGAAAAACAAACTAAACATGGTGTTATTTGCTGACGACACTTCTTTGATTTTTAAGATAAACAGACGTACGAGTAACGTTTTCGACGTAAATAATGCATTGCAGCAAGTTCTGAATTGGTTCACTGCTAATAATTTAGTTTTAAATGCTAAAAAAACTAAGTGTGTAAAATTTGCCTTGCCGAATGTCAAAAATTATGATTGTGACATTATAATTCGATACCTCTGGGCTCAAAGGTCGTAAAGGACAAAATGCGACTTTTCAGGAGAAGCAAAAAACGAAAAAAAAAACATTATTTTTACTCTAACTTTTTTGTTTCTTGAGCTATTTAAATGAAACCTAGGAAAAAAGTGTTTACAATTTCTAGTATTATCTAGTGCAGTGTTAAAAAATTACCCTAGTGCTGTATTTACCGAGATAGATTTCCTTTACGACCATAAATTTAAAAATAAAAGTCCTTTACACCCTTCAAATTTTCACCCTATGATATAACCTAAGGTCGTAAATCCACTTTTACGACCTTTGAGCCCAGAGGTATCGAATTATAATGTCACAATCATAATTTTTGACATTCGGCAAGGCAAATTTTACACACTTAGTTTTTTTAGCATTTAAAACTAAATTATTAGCAGTGAACCAATTCAGAACTTGCTGCAATGCATTATTTACGTCGAAAACGTTACTCGTACGTCTGTTTATCTTAAAAATCAAAGAAGTGTCGTCAGCAAATAACACCATGTTTAGTTTGTTTTTCAATAGATGGGGTAAATCATTAATGTATACTAAAAATAAGAAAGGACCCAAAATTGAGCCTTGGGGTACCCCCATTTTCACGTTCAACCCCGACGAATTGACACCGTTTATTTGGACTAATTGCTGTCTATCATTCAAATAGGATTTTACTAAACTTAATGCTAAAAGGCCTAGCCCGTAATGCTCAAGTTTCAAAAGCAATGTTTCATGATCAACGCAATCAAACGCCTTCGATAGGTCGCAGAAAATACCTATGGCATCTTGCCCCTCCTCCTCCCACGCATCAAAGATGTGTTTTAATAAGGTGACACCAGCGTCGGTTGTACAACGTCCTTTGGTTTTAAGAGAACCAGGGTTACCGACATAGCCCGAAGAATTGTCAAACTTAAGTGGCAGTGGGCAGGGCACATTGCTCGCAGAACGGATGGCCGATGGGGCAGAAAAGTTCTGGAGTGGCGACCGCGAACCGGAAGACGATGCGTTGGAAGGCCTCCCACCAGGTGGACCGATGACCTGGTGAAGGTTGCGGGGATTCGCTGGATGCGGGACGCACGGGACCGGTCAATGTGGCGACGCTTGGGGGAGGCCTATGTCCAGCAGTGGACGTCTTTCGGCTGATATGATGATGATGATTTTTTCGAATTAGGTACATTTAAACATATAAGTATTATAAATTTTTGCAATTTCCTTTTAAAACCCTTTATTTTGATACCCTACACGACGGGATTGGAAGAAAAAAAATATTGGGCCCCCACAATATGCGCCCAAAAGCCGCCATTTTACTATTTTCCATTTTTAATAGCAGTAGCCAGTGACACTCGCAGTGACAAATCGATTGACGTACAAATCATCAACGCGTTTGGTCTCTGGAACGCCACATAGGAACAAACATACATACATGCATACATTACATACATAGACTGATAAACACATTACCCTCCTTCGGCAGTCGGATAAAAATACGTGTGTGCAATGTGGTTCGTAATTATGACACCGCTACTGTCCGTCTGAACAGACTAATGATAAGCTCGGTGGCCTATTACACCCAAGGTTCCGGGCCGCGTATTACCATTGTGTATATCAGTACAGACACCCATAGTCTGTACTAGATCACTTTGTGCTCTTAAAAATAACAAATATTCTAAAGCAAACTACGTATGACTACAGACCTGTCTGTATAAGTATACGGTTTGTTCGCATATGTCTAAAGCAAAATGTGACCGTGTTATGGTCAACGAATCAGCACAAGAGCGAGCGAAGCGAGCTCGGGAACCTAGGGCACCCCGACACGGACAGGTTAGGTTCGAACGAGATGACGGGAGCTGAAGTGAGCGAGCAAAGCGAGCGAACGCAGCTCCCGTCATCTCGTTCGTGTTAGGTTACTTTTGACCCTGCAGACAGAAATAGGAGCCCCGCGCAGCGGGGCTACGTCGACTTTGTTGCTTTAACTCTAATCGTACTTGCACTTATTCTATGTTAAAACCAATGTCAACATTAAAATTGTGTATACACATAACACACACACTACGGCAGCCAAATTGTCTGTACTCGGTATGTGTTTTGCTCTCACGAATTAGAGCAAAGTGTATTTTATTTCAGTCTGTCTCTGTACTGATATGCAGTATGCTCTCTAGTTACAAGAGCATTATTGCGTGCGATTACAGAGCAACCCCTGTCTGTGCTAGTATACATTATGGCAATACGCTTCCGGGCCAATATACTTGGAATACCAACTATGGATATGTATTTTTTTATGTTTTCGTTTCAGTGTAGTGTTCTGCAGCCTAATTGTGTAAAAGATATTTAAAGATTCAACTTTTTTGTGTATGTGTGTGTTTTTGGGATAGAAACAGATTGTTTCCATTGCCGAATTTACTTACACAATTAGGCTGGAGTGCTACTAGATGGCGCGCACCAAAACTGTTTTTACTTTTTTAGGGTTCCGTACCATAACGGTAAAAACGGGATCCTATTACTAAGAGTCCGCGGTCCGTCTGTCTGTTTGTCGGTCACCAGGCTGTATCTCATGAACCGTTATAGCTAGACAGTTGAAATTTCTACAGATAATGTATTTCTGTTGCCGCTATAATAACAAATACTAGAAAAACAGAATAAAATAAATATTTCAGTGGGGCTCCCATACCTCAAACGTGTTTTTTTTTTTGCCGTTTTTTGCGATTGTGGTACGGAACCCTTCGTGCACGAGTCCGACTTGCACTTAGCCGGTTTTGTTTGTATGAATTCGATATTTTTCTCCCTAGATTAAATAATATTTTGTGCAGGTAAGTAAGTTGGGTAGGTAGGTAGGTGGGGTAAGGCGTAGGTTGGGTAAGTAGGGTAGGGTAGGTAGGGTAGTTAAGGCGTAGGTTGGTTAAGTAGTATAGGTAGCTAGGGTAGGTAATGCGTAGGTTGGGTAAGTAGGGTAGGAAGGTAGGGTAGGTAAGGCGTAGGTAGGTAAGTAGGGTAGGCAGTTGACGGGAGCAAAGCCGCGGGCACAGCTAGTCTTCGAGATTGGGGACGAGTACCTAAGTCGCAGATAATAGAATACTAGCATACAGATGAATCCTCCCATACAAAAAAACCGTGCCGACGTAACTAGCGTTTTTCAATAAAAATCTTCTTTTCATATTTATTAACGCTATAAGCTGAATATGATGGTAATAGTGCGCTAAGCGCTTTAAGTTAGTTGAAAGAGCTTACTCAATTTCGATTATAAAGCCTTCTGCTTTTTAAAAACTAAATGTTACTCAAATATTCAGCTACTGAATAAGTGGTTATAATTGAAATGCAACACAGCTTGAAAAGAACAGAACATAGGTTAGTTAATCAGCATCAAGCATTAATGAAAATTGATACCGAAGTTATACAGATAAATGTTATGAAATCAGCTAACATGCAGCATTCAGTGGTCTCGGATGCTATAAACTGAATAGCGTAGTATTAGTTCTTTCATGAATAATATTAAGCTTCAAAAAGGAAATCAGTGTTATGTAAGATTTGATTAAGCTAAAAGAGTAGTAATAGCCCAAAAACCATTGTGTAAATACAGCATATGTCTGTCCCGTAAGCTTTAATAATTATGTAATGAAGCTTTAAACTGCTTATTAGTACACTTGTATTCTGATATCTGGCTAATGTGTTGCTTGGGAGTAATCTATAAAGCGTCTGATTTGATACTCTGGAGTGGATTCACTATCGTTAACCATTTTTCTCAACACGAATATTGCATTAAAATTCACTGACAATTACAGCACCACAGTCTTTTGTTTCACATTCTTTGAAGACGCGCCGTTTTACCCGACTGCCGTAGAAGGGTAATGTGTTTATCAGTCTTTGTTTGTATGTATTTTAGTTCCTATGTGGCGTTCTAGAGACTTTGATGATTCTTACGTCAATCGATTCATCTTAACCTTGCAAGTGTCACTCATCACATTAAAATTGTAAAATAGAAAAAGCCGGCCAAGTGCGAGTCGGACTCGCGCACGAAGGGTTCCAAACCAAATCAATATCACTATAAGAGTGTTCCCTGGTAACCCTGTCTGCAATATATCGCAACGCACTTTCTTTGAGTCTCATCGTTATGGTGATGATAGCTTTGCATTTGCATTACAACCAGTAACTGCTGATCAGATTTTGCGATACTTCCGCCAGCTAAAATCAACGCTGAAGGCTGTGATAGGGTAACCCTGAATATGTTTTTGCTTGCACTCCCACATACCTACACTGAAAGTCATCACTGACATTGTGAACAGTTCAATTGTCTCAGCAACCTTCCCTGAAATCTGGAAAACTGCTATCGTTAGGCCACTGCCTAATGGGAGCGACCTTATAAGTTGGTCATGCCCAGACTACGTCCATGGGTGCCTCCCATTACGGAAACCATGGATCCAGGGCTGCTGGAAAGAGAGTCAACACGCTCTTTCCAGTAGCTAGTGAAAGTCCCTCACCATTCTTGACCCCTTCGGACTGGAGTGACGAGTTGGGGGTGACTGAAGGTGAGCTGGACCGTGCCGTTAGACGCATGGCCCGTAACACTGCGTCAGGTCCGGATGGCGTCCCCGGCCGACCGTGGGTTCTGGCTATGGCTCCTGTGGGGGACCGCCTGAGACAGCTGTTTAACAGTTGCCTCCGGGCGGGCGTGTTCCCCACCTACTGGAAGGAGGCTGGATTGGTCTTGTTAAGGAAAGCAGGCAGAGACTCGGAGTCTCCCTCTGCATACCGTCCCATTTGCCTGCTCGACGAGGTTTCCAAGATATTTGAAAGAGTAATTGCCGAAAGACTCGTCGGGCACCGAGTAGGTCCCGACCTGGCTGATTGCCAGTTGGTTTCCGGCAGCAGCGTTCTACAGTGGACGCAATCCTACACGTACACTCGCTGTCGGAACAGGTGGTGTCCCGGGGTGGGGTGGCCTTGGCGGTAAGTTTGGACATCGTCAATGCTTTTAACTCCCTGCCCTGGGACGCAATAAGAGCGGCACTCGTACATCACGGAGTACCTGCAGTGCATCCTCGGGGCTTACCTATGCGACCGGCACATTCGCTATGTGGGCCGGGAAGGTAGCGTACATCGGAGGGAGATTACGTGTGGGGTTCCACAGGGGTCGGTTTTAGGTCCTCCCTTGTGGGATCTCGCATACGACGTGGTCCTGCGTGTTGAACTCCCCGTCGGCGTTAATGTCGTTTGCGGACGACACCCTTGGCCGGCGGGGACACTTTCGACGAGACCATCCAGCTTGCCGAGCTCGGGGTGGCAAAAGTCGTGGCGTCGATCCGCGAGCTGGGTTTGGAGATAGCGCCTCATAAAACGGAGGCGCTATGGTTCCATAAACGGCCGAGGAGCAGAGAACCACCCAGATCGTCAGTGACAGTCGGAGATGTGCAAGTCCAGGTGGGTCGATCTCGATACATTAAGTATCTTGGCCTAACCCTGGACGGTCGGTGGGGCTTCGTAGAGCACTTCGAGCGCCTGGTCCCCCGCGTTGAAAAGGCAGTGGGTGCTTTGCATAGACTGCTGCCCAATCTCGGGGGACCTCGGGAAGAAGTTTGCCGCCTCTACGCGGGGGTCGTGCGATCGATGGTCCTTTATGGGGCGCCTATCTGGTCAAGCAGACTATCAGGCGTCCAACGCTGCAGAACTAAAATTAATAGCCTGCAGCGGAAAATGGCCATTCGTATCGCACGAGGATACCGAACGGTGTCTTTTGAGGCGGCAACTCTCCTGGCACGTTTTCCTCCGCTGGAGATTCTGGCGGACATGGACGCGAGGGTTTATAACCGAATTCTTGCCATCCGCCAGAATGGTGATAGCGTGCCAGGAATCGCAGTAGTAAGGCTGAGGCGGCAGGAACGGCGACACGCGCTCGAGCGGTGGCGCGAACGGCTACAGCAGCCGCAATACTCTCAATGCGCGTTGTCGAAGCCGACCTGCCGCACTTCGAAGCCTGGCTGAAGAGAGAGGAGCGCATCTCCTACAGGCTCACTCAGGTACTCACCGGGCACGGTTGCTTCGGTGAGTACCTGAATAGGATTGGGCGGGAGGCCTCGGCAAATTGCCATCATTGTGGAGGTGACCTTGATTCTGCGCAGCACACGCCGAGGAATGCTTAGCGTGGGCATCTGATCGGCAGGTCTTGGTCGCCAGGATCGGGCGAGACCTGTCTCTGCCAGCAGCTGTGAGGGTCATGCTGGCAGAGACAGAAAATTGGAGAGAAATGGCCTCCTTCTGTGAGACTGTGATGGCCCAGAAGGAGGCCGCCGAGCGGGATCGTGAGAGGGCCGATCCCGCTCGAAGAAGAAGGCGTCAGGGAGGCAACCGCCTAGATGCCTAAAACGCCGAAACCCTGCCTGCGTCACAAGCAGGTGGGACCTCGGGGTCGCGAGTGGCCAGTTTGGGGACTCTGTCCACCCACCGAGTGACTTCAGGAAGGACGGCAGCACAGTGATCACGTGCTGCCGTGCACAGCGTGGCTCAGGGGAGGCGATTCTTTCAGCCTCCCCAGGAATGTGCCCTCACAGGCGTTGCACAGAGGAGGTTCCGGGGTGGTCTTTTAAGAGGTGACGGGGCTCCTTCCAGGTGCTGATGGTGATCACCGGGGTGGTTTTAGTGAGGTAAAAATCCCACACTCCCTGGTCTTTTCCCCAAAAGTCCTGGCGCCTTTTGAAGGTTTCCCCCAGTAAACAAAAAAAGGCCACTGCCTAAAAAAACAAATTCGACTGACCTAAAAGACCTTAGGCCTATTAGTATTCTGCCTTGCCTTTCTAAAATTGCTGAAAAGGCGGTATGCCAGCAGCTTTCAAAATATCTAGAAGATAAAAACATTCTGCCTGAGCTACAGTCAGGCTTTCGCAAACAGCAAGGTACTTCTACGGCTCTTATGGGCGTGACAGATAATAATCTGTCAGCACTACAGGATAGGGGCCTATGTACACTTCTTGTCCTACTTGATTTTTCGCGAGCTTTTGACTGCATATAGATCTATTTCTATCAAAGCTTAGCTACAATGAATTTGACTAAAATACGATACACTGGTTCCAAAGCTATCTCACCAACCGACGTCAGCGTGTGGAAATACGACTGAGCAATGGCTCGTCTCTTGTTTCGTCACTCACTTCTGTTTGCAGAAGAGTCCCGCAAGGCTCAATACTGGACCCATTCATCTTTATTTTGTATTGTGCTGATAATAGACATGGGTCGGATTAGGTAAAAACGATACCTAATCCACCTAATCCTAGTATTTAAAAATACCTAATCCATTTACCTAATCCAAATATTTATTCAATATAGCCGCTGGCCGGTTACCGATATTTTGTATGGTATGTGGATTGGGTAAGAAATATTCGGAATGGAGTATGGACGTTCCGTTTCTGATATATTGTGGAACGGTGGATTATATTTCACTTTTTATGAGCAAATGGTACTTAAAGTCAACGTGAATACTTTTTTTTTAACGTTTATTAAAGTGATCAAAATTACCCATCATACTAAAAGAGTGCGGCTGCACAATGTGTTAATGATGGTGCAGCGAGCGCCAAAAGTTAGGTCAAGGTTAAAGTTTATTGTAGAATTACTCTGAAAACAACTCGAAATGACACATTTTTTGTCTATTTTAACGGCGACGTGTATTCGTTACGACATTTATCGCTAGAGCACTAACTAGTCCAGTAGTATTCTACATAGATGGCGCTGGCGGCAGTACTAATTAAACTTAACCCCCACATTTTAAAGTACTGAATATCTTCTGTGTAGACTGTGTACGATTATTTTGTGCCATACCTAATCCTCGACGCTTTGGATTAGGTACGGACTCGCAACGAAAAATACCTAATCCACATACCTAATCCAATATTTATGTCTCACGTCTCCGGATATCATAAATTCCCTTAAGCGATGTAGGTGCCATATTTATGCTGATGACGTACAAGTCTATATTTCCTTTAAGCCAGGTGACTATGACATTGATTATTGACTATGACATTATGATAAAGGATCTAACCGATGATCTTTTCAGAATAGCATGTTGGGCTGAAAATAACGGGTTGGTTACTTAATCCTACTAAAACCAACTACATGTTGTTTGGAACCAAGACACAAATCAGTGCAGTGCCGGCAACACTCAACGTTGCCCTGCTCGGTGAGTCCGTCAGTCGAGTCGGTGAGGCCCGTAACCTCGGTCTGAACATGGACGCTGGGTTGAGATATGAAGCGCATGTGTCAGAGTCAGTGCGCACTTGTTTTTACCGGCTTAAGGTCCTCTATATAAAATAAGGCCTTATCTTTCAGAGGAGCTGCGGATCCAGCTGGCTGAGTCTCTCGTGTTATCTAATCTGAACTATGCGGACGTAGTTATTGGCCCTCAGCTGCTTGCAAGAACCGCATCCTAATTGTGTAAGTGAATTCGGCAAAGGAAACAATCTGTTTCTTTCCCAAAAACGACTTTTCGTATAGCAAAAAGTCGTTTTTGGGAAAGAAACATATTGTGCTCTCTCTGCTGATCCACTGATTCAGAGAGTGCAAAAAGCCTGCGCTCGATTCTGCTTATCAATCCCACCTAGAAGTCACGTAACGCCATTTTTAAAGTGTACGTTACCCCAACAGGAAAGTGACTCCTAGAGGGATATGAGTGGATCGTATAATTCGTGCGTAATCTGCTGTGAATGTGCGCCACTTAAAAAATAAGTGTGTTTCGTCGTTTTTGAAAAAGCGGAAAAATAGGTTCCTGCTAAGGTAACGTTGTTCCAGCAGGGAAATTCTAAACGAATGATCGGAATGAGAAATATTGTGCATGGGCAGAGAGCTTATATTTGTGCGAAAATGTGCGCCAAAAATAAAACTTGTGCGTCATCAGGTTTTCGAGATATTGCATTTCCTGCTGGGGTAACGTTTTGCAGAAACGTGTATCTCTAAAACCATTGTACGTGCGCCTGTAGAATAAACATACACGAGTAGCTCTTGATTTGTGCGTATTTGTGCCAGAATTAGATTTAAGAAAATATTTATAATTTTCAAGTAAATGCGCTTTTTCGAAAACCCGAAAAAAAATCACAGCGCCTCAATGAGAAAACGTATAAGCTCCCTGAAAACTGTATTCAGTCCATCTTGACGCTTGTAATAACCATAAAAAGTTTCAAAAGCTTACATGCTTGCGTTATCGAATAATATTGCTAAAAGTCAAAACGAGAATGTCATAACTTTGACGGCAAAATAGAGTCCATTTCACAAAAGAATTCCCCTGGGAGTGGCGCTTCAGTCGCCTTCAACATTCTAAAATAAGCTCTATTACTATAGAAATAAGCAAACCACATTTAAGTTCCAATAATATTCCGTGGGACTTCTTTCATGACGCAGACTTTACAAGAAACCGACTCAACCCAAGATAGGTAGGTGTAAACCACAAGTATGTGCGTTATGTCAAAAATATATAGTGAAAATATTCAGCTTGAAATGTTTCGCATTAAGTAGATTTAAACAAAAAACTAAACATGTAAACAAAGGCTGGTTATCCGACCAAATTCGGATGACTACAAAAAAGCGACGAATTCATACATAACGATGACCTTCTTAACTTTACTCACGAACCGGTTGTAGCGTGTTGTGCCTGAGTACACTAAAAAGGTAGGTTGAAAAGTTATAAAAAAATTAACTTGTTGTATGGATTATACGTATTCTACTAGCTGTTTCCGTGACTTGCACTTGATTAGGTAAGTACATTAGAAAAAGTATTGCCAAGGTATAACCTATCTTCTTTATTCCAAATTTCATTAAAATATATTCAGTATTTTGTGGACACATCCAGACATTTGCCTTTATAATAGTAGAAAAAAATAGAGACCAAAAATTTGATGGAGTCTGTTTTAAAAAAAAATGTTCAAGATATGTGTGATGAATACCTACTACAAAAAATAACCTACAGATACAGTTTATATATAAAAAGCCAATTAACACAACAGTAAAAAAACAACGTAGGTATCTACATTGATTTAAACCGTAGGCCTTAGATCAAATAAAAAGTCAAGATGGAACGTTGCAAACAACATAGTGAAGCCGGTTCCAACTATGCCTACACGCACACACGTACACCGAAACTACCCCTTAGCTTCTCAGTTGAGCTTTATTATTTTATCTGCGAGCTCGGATGACAAGCTAAGGCGTAATTTCGTTGTGAGTGCGTGTAATTGTGTATTTGTACGGCAAGGCATAGTTTGAACCAGCGTCACTTTGTTGTTTGCAACGTTCCATCTTGACTTTTTACTTGATCTGAGCCGTAGGCTAGATAAATTAGCATTGAGGTTTTAGGGTTCCGTACCCAAAGGTAAAAACGGCATCCTATTACTAAGACTAAGTACTTATGTAAATGAAAAACTATTCTGTGATTTTAAATAATAATAACTACACACGGTACAAATAATTTGATTGAACTATGTGTTCTAATATTAATAGTTTTGTAATTTGATCTGTGATTTGATGCCATAATTACTTTAAGAAACAAAATTAAGAGAATAAAAATAATAATTTCTACATTAACAACCTCTTTCATTTGTTGTGGTCACAAGGTGCATTTAATTTAATTTTAATTAGCCCTCAAAATTAGGCCATACCAACAAACGTTTGAACGCGACTGTACGGACAACAGCTTAGGTTTAATACGTCCAATTAAGAAGGTCATCGATATGTATGAATCCGTCGCTTTTTCGTAGTCATTTGAATTTGGTCGGATAACCAGCCATTGTTTATATGTTTAGTTTTTTGTTTAAATCTACTTAATGCGAAACATTCCAAGCTGAATATTTTCACTATATATTTTTGACATAACGCACATACTTGTAGTTTACACCTACCTATCTTGGGTTGAGTCGGTTTCTTGTATTTTGCCGTCAAAGTTATGACACTCTCGTTTTGACTTTCAGCAATATTATTCGATAACGCAAGCATGTAAGCTTTTGAAACTTTTTATGGTTATTACAAGCGTCAAGATGGACTGAATACAGTTTTCAGCGAGCTTATACGTTTTTTCATTGAGGCGCTGTGAATTTTTTTCGGGTTTTCGAAAAAGCGCAATTTCTTGAAAATTATAAATATTTTACTTAAATCTAATTCCGGCACAAATACGCACAAATCAAGAGCTACTCGTGTATGTTTATTCTACAGGCGCACGTACAATGGTTTTAGAGATACGTTTCTGCAAAACGTTACCCCAGCAGGAAATGCAATATCTCGAAAACCTGATGACGCACAAGTTTTATTTTTGGCGCACATTTTCGCACACATATAAGCTCTCTGCCCATGCACAATATTTCTCATTCCGATCATTCGTTTAGAATTTTCCTGCTGGAACAACGTTACCCTAGCAGGAACCTATTTTTCCGCTTTTTTCAAAAACGGACACGCACTTATTTTTTAAGTGGCGCACATTCACAGCAGATTACGCATGAATTTTACGTTCCACTCATATCTCTCTAGGAGTCACTTTCCTGTTGGGGTAACGTACAAATTTTTAAATAACCAGTCAATCCTCAAGATGAAGTCACGCGTAAGTTGCACTTGGCATGCCTACTTTTTGGAGTTATAAATTATAAACAGCCGACCTATCTGTACAATAAACTGAGCTGGATCGCTAGTAGAAGAGAATGCGCAAGTCGACAGTGCTCACAGCAACTCACCAAAACTCGCACGAGACAGCGGCTTTCAGAGGAAGTTTTAGATACGCCGCATCCAAATGCTGGAACAATATTCCCCCGCCGATAAGGAATCTTAAATGCCTCGTAACGTTCAAAGTTCGACTGCGGCAGTTTCAAATAGCCTCACAGAAAAAAAAGGGGATGACTGTTATGAACACGTCCGTTACCTATTTATCTGGCTGTCATGTCCGTCCCGAGCCAATCCGGGTTCCGGGTTCCGTTTTTACCCATTGGATACGGAACCCTAAAAATGTAAAAAAAGCGTGTGCAGTTCAAAAGAAAAAAAAAAATGTTCTAGAATTTTTGAGCTCTCTTTCATTTGACATTCTTTTCAGCTTTTGTGTGTAACCCCCATTTGGTTTAGCCTCTCCGGGACCTCGAAGGACTTTGTTCGCAACTGAATTCCTAGTTGCCTGAATTTCTTACTTTTGCCCCAACACTAAAGAAATAAGCCTATGTATCTAGCTTTAGTTTGTAGAGCAGTAAATAGTATTGAGGTTTGCACTTTAATCTATTCTGTTGCGCGCAAACATCCCCATTGGACTTGGCCTCCCAATGACTGATGCAGGATGCTACAGTAAAGGTGAACGCGCACCTAGACGCATCGCACTCGCCGCACGCGCCGCAGTCATCGCATTTTATAAATCTTTATATGGAATCGTATGCAGCCTCGCGCACCTAGACGCACCGCACTCGCCGCATTTCAGCAAAATGCTGTAGGTATACGAATTCCACCAGCGCGTGCGGATGACGTCATCAGACTCGGCAGGCGATGTGGGCGGCGCGGCAACATGATCCGTATCCGTATGAAAATAAAGTTCAAGATGTACAGAAGTGGATACAATGCGTGCGGCGCGTTCGGCGCGGATAGCGCGGGGCCAAGAGAAAATGCGATGACTGCGGCGCGTGCGGCGAGTGCGGCGAGTGCGGTGCGTCTAGGTGCGCGTTCACCTTTAGTCATCAAAAGCACATGTTTTGCTGTGGTCACAATAAATGATGGATCCCAATATTTACGGCAAATTTAAGTACAGTATTTACCAAACACGATTCTTTTGATAAACAATGCAATTCACGCGCTTGTTAGGTGACTCTTATACGATTGTGGTAAGGTTAAAACGAGAATCACACTCGTGCGTTCGTGAAATGCAATATCTGTCTGTACTTACTATGTAAAAAAAAAATGTGTGCCTATAGAATAATACTACATTTATTGCATTAGAAAATCATCATAAAATAAAAAAAGTAACAAAACAAAGATTATCAAATGCATTTTTTTTATAGCACCAGGCAGGAATTAATCAAATATTAAAAATATAATCATGAATCAAAAATAGAATTAAAAATGCTTAGCGAGTTGAAATCGTCTCCAGTAAGGCCATCCAATTCTTCTAGTGTTGGTTTTCTACTGCTGTCATTTTCTCTGGACTGTTCCGTGATAGTGGACAGGTCTGGTATGGCGCAGGCAATAGGGAATATATGTTTGAGGTTGGAACCGCCGAAGTTTCCGCCGCTGAGCATGGTAGACCCTGCCCCGACCAGGTTTGTGTTAGTTTCGTCTTCGCTCAGCAGGTACCATTTGGACGGGCGCACGAGAGGCGGGCTGTTGTTTGACAGATCCTCGGTGATCATACTGTTGGGAGACGCTTCGGTGCCGGGTGGAGTGTAGTAAACTGTTTCGCTTGTATATATGCTGTCTGAACTAACCCCTGTAATGAACAATAATGGTTGTCACGATATTTGAAATATTTTTTACACTTTGGATTTAAAAGTAGACATGTAGAAATAATCATCACCTCGCATTACGATAATATCGACGAGAAAGGGTGGTCAAAAATATAAATCTCTCATAAAAGTTCTCATTTTTAACCCCCGCCGGAAAAAGAGGGGGGTTATAAGTTTCACGTGTGTTGCATCTGTGTGTCTGTCTGTGGCATCGTAGCGCCTAAACGGATGAACCGATTTTGATTTAGTTTTTTTTGTTAGAAAGGTAATTTTGTCGACAGTGTTCTTAGCTATGTTTGAATAAAATCGGTTCAGTCGTTCAAAAGTTATGCGCGTTTTACTGTTTGGATCGGGGTGTTTTCGCAAGATAAATGTGTCGGGGGTTTTTTAAATTTTGAAATTTTACTTGTAACATACTGACTATTCAATTGTTGCCAGTGGATACAATATGAGGACAGGGGAATAACATTTATCAAGATCCCATAGTCAACTTTTACGAGCTTACGGACGGAAAAGGGGTGACGCATTCTTTGCTAATAAATAATTAATTGGACTTACTATTGTAAGCGCTGACATCTTGAGCATTGTTGCAGAACAAATCAGGCGAAGTGCTGTGGTCTTCAATGTTCTCACAGCGACTGTTGCAAGTGTTGCCACCTGACTGCATCGAATCGCCCAGAGTTATCACGGACTTCGAATTCTCTACAAACTCTATACTATCACAAACACACTCGTTGGCATGCAGGCATGTTTCGGAATGGTTGTGTATAAGATCCACGCTATCATTTGTAGGAACAAGAAAATCTGATTCTGAGTCATTTATACCACTGTCAGTAAAAACCGAAATTCTGCTTGCATCCTGGGCAGACTTAGCACGAAGTTTCTCTTTAACTTTTTTATTTTTAGGCCTTTGTATTTTAACTCTGATGATATCTTTCTTCTTTCTGCCTTTTGGTTTGTCTTTTGCTGTAGTAGCGATACTTATTTCTTCTGTTACGACATCGTCATTACACGGATTTGTTTGAAATAGAGGTGGACAAGATTTCCTCCCGCTGAGAGAACAGAACTCCATGTGTTCCTCTTCCACAACAGCATCTACTGTGGGAGCTACAGATTTTTTTGAACCCTTTCGTTTTTGAGGAGTGGAACATATCTTTTTATTAACCTTGGGTTTCTTTTGAACTACAACGTTAGAGACATCTACATCCATCATGCTTGCTTGTTTTTGTCCACTTTGAGTTTCTGTCATCTTTTTAGCACTTTCCAAAAGCAAATTGTGTAGTTTTTCATTCAGAGTTTCTGTTGCAGAAACCTGGTCATTTATATTAATAATGCCAATTTTCGTTGTCAATGATTCTGTTACTAAACTTTTTGGTTCAGTTGTCATTTCGGTTACTGTGTTGCAACTTTCGAATTCACATGCCTGATTCATCAGCGGTACAGAGACATCGACATTTGATATCATATACTTGCTACACATTGTATCTTCTTTTGCTTCTTCACTTTGCATTTCATTTAAAGTAGGGAAATCAACAGTGTTGAGCATCTCCTTTGATATAGACAAGTTTTCCACAAATGATAGTTCAGGAGACATGGGTAGCGATACATTACTGGAACTACCGACGTCACTGGTCATTTGACAAGAGGGACTAGTACGACTATTGTTTATTTGGGCCGATATTTCGTCTCTACATATTGACTCTAATTGTCTGATAAAGTAGGTTTCATTGTCGATTGAAGTGGTTTCGTCTATCCGCTCCAGTTGTCTCGCTGAAGCCTTCGCTTGAGGATTAAGAAGTTGGTAAGACTCGGATCTGTAAGCCTCTGTGTTCAAACTAGAATTTTCCTGATTAACTACCCTTGCAGATGTATCTACAGAGGAATTACTGGAGTCGTTGTACGCATCGTGGTATTCATAAGGGTGAGTTTTCCTTCTTGTACTGCGCCGTAATGAATTTCTGGTTTTGATCATAAAGCTGGACATGACAATTTTCTTCTTCTTTCTAGTATCCGTATTAACAGGACTATCTTCAGAATCTTGATATCCTTGAGTACTGTCTATAGAATTTAGAGAGGCAGTATCGGGCGACGTGACTATCTTCGCGACTTGACCCGTGCTGTTGAGAAGGAAATCAAGATGTGCATATTACAAGCAAAACACACAGTGCAGCAGAAGCTAAAGTGCAACAAATGAAGTGTAATTTGCCACAAGCAACATGCAGAATGATTATGATAAATATAATGGAAGCAGGTTTACAAACAAATAGGTATTATGTTTAAAATGCACTCACCGGAATCTTAAGCTTTATCAATCATTGCACAGAAAAAAGTTTAACGAAATTAAGTAATCATTAATGACTAAGCTGTCAGAGAAAATAGAAATAATACACAATTTCAAATTGAAAAGTTTATTGACTTGAAGTAAATCTACCTGCTCCCATTCTTTGTTACATAGTTATTTTTTTTATCAAATACATCGCCATCACTCCTTTAACTACTGCTTTTGTTATTTACATAAAATGCATATTTTTTCATTCAATTCCAATAATTTTGTCAGATAATTATAATAACCACATATTATTCAAAAGAGACCATCATTGTTCCTTAATTCAAGATAAAATGTATAAAACTGAAGTTTCTATTGCATGCAATATGATTTGTAAAACAACTCAATATGAGTACAATACTAACTTGTACTTTTAAAATAATACTTCTACACATAATTTACATTCAGTACACATTGTCATAAATTATATTTTTCTTGCTATCACAATAATGATGTTTCCTAAAATTTGATTTTAGACAAATATGTCAATTATATGGCATGTATTTACTTACAGTATAATTTACTTAAAATAATTTTAATTTGGGACAATCCAAGCAAATTTACATTAATGATATGTTAAAGGAAATTAAAATAAAACATGGAGATTTATAGAAAAATAAATTCTTAAAATCGAAGAAGCATATTAATAAAAATATATTGTAGAAGTTAGCGCCTGTTTGGTTTAGCACTAAATTCTGAGTTGGTTGATATGGTTGACGTTATACTAGAATGGTAATGGTTTGCTTATTGGTTACGATCACTGGTTTAATGATACGCAATAATGGTTTTAAGTCACTGTCATATGATACTCCTACAAATACGTCACGATTACAACGAACTGCAATACTACAACCAGCTGTTGCTTAGTCAGCATTACGGCGAGCGTTTACGAACACGACGCGGCCTTATCAACGCTGTCGGCTCAATTGCAAACTCATTGTTCGGAGTATTAGACGAAAGTTTCGCAGAAAAATACAGACAAGACATTGAACTTGTGCACCGTAATATAAAACACCAAGGTCAGTTATGGAAAAACTTGACATCTATCGTCGAAGCAGAGCACAATGTACTACAAAGAACTGAAGACATAATAGCAAAGCAACACAAAACCATAAATAAACATTTAAACGCTTTAGACAACGTTAACAGTAAGCTGCAACAAGAAATCGATGTGATGACTACTCAACAGGACTTTACATTAGTCTCTATAGCCACCATTAAGATGATGCAAAACTTGAAACAAATACAGGAAACTTTAATAGATACAATATCGGAAATATACCATGGCCAAATCAGTCTGCATCTATTGACACCAGCGCAGCTCAAACGAGAGCTACAAATCATCTATGGGCAAATGCCTCAAGATTTAACACTACCAATCGTAAACATAGAGACAGACCTTCAGAGCATCTACAAGCTACTGAGAACAAAAGCTCGGGTCACAGAAAAATACATTATTTTCGAAATTACATTCCCCCTCATAGCAAGAGAAAGTTTTCAATTATACAGAATAATACCAGTCCCGCAACAAACCAACTACAGTATGATTACCATAACACCAATATCGGAATACGTCGCAGTAAACTTGAAAAAGGATGCTTATTTCGTAACAACTATACATGAACTTGACACATGTCTGTACCACGGAGAATCTTTCATATGTGAGATCTTCAAACCAATCCTAAATTTAAAAAATGACGATAACTTTTGCGAAACGAGCCCAATAAACCAAAGGTGCAAAACAGAAAAAACAGCGTGCCAAAACAGATGGGTAGAATTACACTCAACGTCACAATATTTATATTTTTGCTGTGACACATATTCGATTAAAATCATATGCGACGATCAAGTTACCGTACGCCAGCTGACCCGTGCAGGGGTCATTAGCATGACTCAGAAATGCTTTATTAAAAGTAAAGATTTCACCCTATATTCATTACAACAGCAATCAAACCAATTACAATTTTCACCAAATATGCTCGTACCAGAGCTAGACCAAATAAACCATATTGTGAACATTACAATACCAATGGAAACAGCACTCCCCGAGGAAATGAGTCTGAATAGATCTCTATCCATTCTTGGAGAACAGATTAAAACGCTGAAAACCACCAAAGCAGAGGTCGATGGCGTATCAGTTCATGACATTCACCAGTACACCATCGTCTACATACTGCTGGGAGTTGTACTATGCGCGGCAGCAGTCTGGATCTGGAATAGAGCGAGTTGCTGCTCGCCTTCTGCGGCCAGCCGGGCGCAGCCTCACCACAGACAGGAGTCTGTGGCGACTACATCGGAGTCAACCAGAGTACATAGTGAAGTGCAACCGCGAAATCATAGTACCGCTGACCGTCAGCAAAGTGAGAGTGAACATATAGGTTTAAGTGCATATTTCGCCAGACGATGGCCCAGTGCTATGCGTAGTGCGGGTAAAAAGGAAAGGGCTACGTTGCCTATAGTGCGTAAAGAACGTGTGCTTACAGTGGAAGACTCATTAGTTTAAATAATTCATGTTTTTTAAGGACAACCATAATTTATATTTTCACCATTGTTAACCTTTTTATAATTTTACTTTTGTTTACCATTTCTTGTTTAGTTTTTACCATTTCTTGTATATTAATATGACTAAGATGATTTGATGAGTATTTTCCTCTCCTTATCACATCTTGTGCTGGGGAATATGTTCGGTACAATATATGCAACCGAACAGCTCAGCACTATTGCCTGCGTGCATTTCCATAAATGCATGTATCGCAACTAGCGTAAGTTAGTGCGTGTTCGGATACCAATCGCGTAACTCGAATCAAACCATTTTAGTGCTACTTTAGCTTAGATTAACCATTTACCATTATTTTAACCGTTTACTAGTATTCAATATAACTTTTAAAACCATTATTGCGTATCATTAAACCAGTGATCGTAAACCAATAAGCAAACCATTACCATTCTAGTATAACGTCAACCATATCAACCAACTCAGAATTTAGTGCTAAACCAAACAGGCGCTAACTTCTACATGGTCCTTCGAGAATAAGGGGACTCGGTTCGCGAAGTACAGTGAAGTGTTTGTGCGCCGGGACCTTGCAACCAGTGATTATTTTTTACCAGTTGATAGGGAAAGTAGGTAGGCAGTGAGATCAAATTGAAGAAATTGGCAGCTGTCGCGTAAGGAGAATATAAGGTCAGACCAAACCATTTTATACATTTTATTTTTATTTGCCTATTTAATTGACCGTGAGAAGAATGGAGCAGTTAACAGTCAGCCAAACGGAGATTTACGACTCCTTGGTTAAACTTCTAACTAATATCAAGAAAGACGGGGTTGAACGAAAAACCATAGATTACTGCAAGCGGAAGTTGGAGATATTAGAAAACTATTGGAGAGAGTATCAACGTAACCATAGGACGTGCTGTGAACTTGTTTTGATAAGGCGGAGGAAGTATATCAGACGATCAAGCAGCAAATCACCAAAATCATGGAGCACTTGCTGTCAAAACAGCAAGAACTTCACCAGCCGCCGCCTCCGGTAGAAGCGGGGCAATCGTCTCATTCACAGGCACCGCAACAGCAACGTAGGGAGACGCGTGAAGAGAGTAAACTAGAAGGAATGATGAAAAAGCAGTCTATCCACTTTAGGGCTTTCATGAGAACTGTAGCTACCATAGAAATCGACCAACTGCAAAACAAGTGGGAGTTCGACGATGCATTAAAGTCTCTTCAAAGTCTTTGGGCTATTATAGACAGCCTGCACTGGGATATAGAAGGTGAAAACGGAGATGAGGATGTCTGGTACCAAGAAGAGTTCAACAGATATGAGAAAATGTACAACGATTTGAAGAAAACCATCAACTCTAAAATGTGGTCTGTATCGCATCGCGACAAATCTACTCCACAGATGGATATTCCAACATTCCAAGGTAACTACCACCAATGGACGTCGTTTAAAGACTTGTTCACAGAAACCATTCACAAAAATCCATCATTATCAAATGCACAAAAAATGCAGTACCTAAAGAGTAAAATATCAGGAGAAGCTGAGCGTCTGATCCACCATCTCCAGATTAGCACAGAGAATTACGAGGTATGCTGGGAAATACTGAACCACAGATATGGCAACAGTAGACTAATTTTCACGTCTCACGTCAACATATTACTGAACATTCCTAGCATGCAGCAACAATCCATCGGGGCGATTAAAAAACTGCATGACGTGACCAAAGAATGTCTCCACGCAATACAGAACCTAGGAGTAGATATCACCACCTGGGATCCGCTGTTGGTACTCTTGTTAGCACAGAAACTTGACAGTGAGTCGTTCACTGAATACATTGAGTCGGTGAAGAATCCCAGGGAACTACCAGTCCTTCAAGAGTTCTTAGATTTCTTGGAAAACAAGTTTACCGCCTTAGAAGCATCAAGACGTAAACAAGAATCTAATAACCAAAAGACCAACACCCAACCACAAAACCAAAATTTTCAAGCAAACCAGAAGAAATATTATAGTTCATATAATAACCAGCAGTCATCAAACAAAAATTATCCAAGCAACCTGAAAAACCATACGAAATCGTTACATGTGTCGCGGTCAATCACCTGCGCATTGTGTAATGCTGACCACGGGTTATGGATGTGTACCCAATTTTTGCAAATGTCGGATGAGCAAAAACTAAAAACTGTCAACCATTTAAACTGTTGCACAAATTGCCTATATAACCATTTAAATAAACCTTGTTTATCTAATAAAACATGTCGCAAATGCAACGCTAAACATAATTCATTGTTGCATGACGCAATTTCAACCAAAACTAGGCTAAACACATCAGCAAAACCAAACCATAAGGCTGCGCACACACTTGCGACATCATGCGTCACCAATGATGAACAAGCAGCAGCTTCAACCCATGTATCTTGGGATGACGTGTCCGAGACACTCTTAGCTACGGCTTTAGTGGAAGTGCCGGGACACAATGGCACATACCATAACATGAGAGCTTTGATTGACCAGGGTTCTCAGATTTCTTTAATAAGTGAGAAGGCAGCACAAGTGTTGAAACTACGAAGACACTCTTGCAAAGGAACCGTATTCGGCATAGGAGAAAAAGAAAACAGCTGCAAGGGAGTAATGAACATCCGAATTAAATCAATTCATAGTGAGTTTGCCTTAGAAGGTGAGGTCCTTATAATGAATAATCTTATCAAAAGTCTGCCAAACAAATCATTCATAAAACCAACTTGGCCTCACATACAGAACATTAATCTGGCAGACCCAGAATTTAATACCAGCCGACCAGTGGACCTACTGCTTGGAGCAGATGTATACTGCAAGATAGCTTTAGGTGGCCTTTTGAGGGGCGATAGCGACGATCAGCCAATAGCCCAACAAACGCAATTAGGATGGTTGCTTTGTGGGACAATGACACCGCGCTACAGGTGTAACGTCGTTCTCAACAAGACGGACGACTTACGCAGATTTTGGGAAATTGAAGACATCAACCAAGAGGCTGAAATGTCCACCGAAGATCATGAATGTTTGCAATATTTCCTGTCAACAACAGAAAGGCTAGAAAATGGGAGATACCAAGTCCGACTACCATTCAAACCAGAAACCAAGGATCAGCTAGGGTCTACTAAACCATTAGCATTAGCACAATTTCGCAACTTAGAGAGAAAGTTACAAAAAGATCCAGGATTGAAAACAGAATACACAAAGTTTATGAATGAGTATCATAACTTAAACCATATGATGCCGTCAGCAACAAGTACGAAACCCGAGTGCTACCTACCACATCACTGCGACACTCGTGCTGAGTCAACCACTACAAAATTGCGTGTTGTGTTCAACGCATCTGCTAGATCATCATCAGGACATAGCTTGAATGACGTCATGTACCGAGGTCCCAACCTACAGCAAGATCTGCAGGAGCTGATTTTAAAATGGAGGCAATATCAGTTCGTTTACACTGCTGATATCGAAAAAATGTATCGACAGATAATGGTACATCCTGAAGATCAGTCGTATCAGAAGATATTATGGAGAGACTCACCATACCAGCCTATTCAAACATACCAACTTACAACCATAACTTACGGCACAAAGCCTGCACCATTTTTGGCTATGATGTGCTTAAGACAACTAGCTGCCGAGGAAAAACAAAATTTCCCTGATGCAGCAAAAGCATTAGAAGAGTGCTTCTATATGGATGACTACTGTGGGGGAGCAGATACTATGGAACAAGCCAAACAGCTTAAATCTGATCTGATAAAACTACTTAGCAAGGGTGGGTTTAATTTACGAAAATGGGCCACAAATGAACCAAAATTACTCGCTGATTTAGAAAAAGATTTGTGGAACCAGCAAATCTATGAGTTTAAACAGTCAGATTCAACGAAGACATTGGGGCTTGGATGGAATCCGCAACAGGACAAATTCATCTTTGACTCGAAACTGGAGCCAGTATCATTACCAAAACCAACCAAAAGGTCGCTTCTCTCCGACATATCAAAAATATTCGACCCATTAGGCTGGCTCACACCATTAACCATCACCATGAAAATGTTATTCCAAAGTGTCTGGTCATCAAGTCTTAACTGGGATGACGCGCTACCAGAAGATATCAAGATCAAGTGGCTAAAACTAAGAGAAGAATTAAAGGACATCAATACCATAGAAGTAAAACGATGGTTAGGAATAAAGCAAAACCATAGCTTGCAACTACACGGATTCTGTGATGCGTCGAACAAGGCGTATGCCGCAGTGATATATTGCAAAGTCAGCAACCAAAACAACGCGAACGAGGTAACTTTGGTTGCAGCAAAGGCAAGATTAGTGCCTGTTAGTAAAGATGTATCAATACCAAGGTTGGAGTTAATGGGTGCCCAACTATTATCACAGCTGATGCAAAAAGTACAGACTTGCTTGAAGTCTTATAACCAGGAGATATATTGCTGGAGTGATTCAACAGCAGTGTTGGGATGGATTCAAGGAGATCCAGCGAGATGGAAACCATTCATCTCAAATCGTGTAAAAGCTATCACCAAAATAATACCAAAAGAAAAATGGAGTTATGTCAAAACCATTGAAAATCCAGCTGACTGTGCCAGCCGTGGGTTGAAAACCAAACAATTAAAAAACCACGATCTGTGGTGGCAAGGGCCATCATGGATACAACCATTCCAAAACCGTGACATACCTCAAACCACCTATAAAACCAGCTTAGAGATAAAACGGTCTAATGCAGTAGTTGCGGAAAAACACCAGAAAATAACCATGACCATACCAAACATTATCCACCATTTAGTAAACAAATTTAATTCCTTCGCAAAAATTGTACGTGTTTTTGCATGGATACTACGAATACCTACTGCAAAGGCAGGCCGTCAACCCTATCTCACATTACAGGAACTCCGTCGCGCGAAACTGATGATTATTAAAAGTGTGCAACATATGGAGTTTTCCAATGACATCAGTCACTTACTTAAGAATGGAAACGTGCATTCGAAAAGTAAACTTTTACCATTACACCCAATCATGGACCAAGATGGTATTCTGCGGGTAGGGGGCAGATTAAGAAATGCACAAATAAGTTCAGAGATGAAACATCCAATCATATTACCACACAACCATCGACTTACCACGCTAATAATACAATACGCTCATGAGCTAACCTACCACGGCGGAGCACGCCTTACTTTGTCAAACATTCGACAAAATTATTGGATAATCAGCGGATATTCGGCTACAAAGAAAGTCATACGTCAGTGTGTTACATGCAAGAAGCAAGAGCCCATCCAACAATATCAGCTCATGGGTGATCTACCATCATCAAGAGTGAACCCTGAAAGCGCTTTCTATCATTGTGGCGTCGACTACACAGGCTTTGTGGAAGTGAAAGCAAACAAAGGGCGCGGGATAAAAACGAACAAAGGCTACATAGCGATTTTTGTATGTATGGTGACGAAGGCTGTGCATCTAGAACTCGTCTCAGATTTAACCAGCTCAGCATTCTTAGCCGCAATAAACAGAATGGCAGCACGACGCGGAGCTCCACGTCATATCTATAGTGACAATGGAACTAATTTTGTTGGAGCCAACAGAATGCTGCAAGAAGAATACGACCATCTTCAAAAAGTTTTCAATGAGTCATTCTTTAGAGAGATAACAGAGCTACAAATTGAATGGCACTTCAACGCCCCTTCTTGGCCTCATGCGGGAGGACTTTGGGAAAGAGCCGTGCGAAGCCTCAAACACCACCTCAAACGCGTGATCGGACAACAAAAACTTACGTTTGAAGAATACACCACACTGTTATCAAAACTGGAAGCTTGCCTGAACTCACGACCACTTTGTGCGCTATCAGAAGACCCGGAGGATCTAAATTGCCTCACACCAGCCCATTTCCTATCAGCACGACCAGGTTTAACCATAATTGACACAGCAGACGACGCCAGAACCAGGTGGCATCTAGTGTCAAAACTATTCGAAGATTTATGGAAGAGATGGAAAACAGAGTACTTGACTCAACTATCAACCAGAAACAAATGGACGAAACACCAGAAAAATGTCAACGTGGGTGATTTAGTAATGATACATGACGACAACTTACCCGCTGGAAAATGGCCAATGGGTCGTGTGATAGAAGTCCATCCAGGAAAGGATGAACTTGTCAGAGTAGTGACTCTAAAAACCAAAAACGGCTACATGAAGCGCCCTGTAGTTAAATTATCAGTTCTACCTTTAGACCAAACGGAACCAAACATACCAGAAGAACAACCACTACATCAAAGTACTAGATCCGAAAAGGAACCACATAATCGACCGCAACCAAACACCGAACATAACCGACATACCGAACATCCGGCTCGAAGGACCATGTAGAAGTTAGCGCCTGTTTGGTTTAGCACTAAATTCTGAGTTGGTTGATATGGTTGACGTTATACTAGAATGGTAATGGTTTGCTTATTGGTTTACGATCACTGGTTTAATGATACGCAATAATGGTTTTAAAAGTTATATTGAATACTAGTAAACGGTTAAAATAATGGTAAATGGTTAATCTAAGCTAAAGTAGCACTAAAATGGTTTGATTCGAGTTACGCGATTGGTATCCGAACACGCACTAACTTACGCTAGTTGCGATACATGCATTTATGGAAATGCACGCAGGCAATAGTGCTGAGCTGTTCGGTTGCATATATTGTACCGAACATATATAATTTTTAATATATATTTATCAGAAATGTAAAATCTGTATAATAGTAGCTTATGCAACTGTCATATTATAGAGGTTATTAAAACACGAGTGTGCTAATAGTATCACACGAGTGTTTTAATACATAATTATATGACCGCTACCGTATGTAGTATGGAGGGAAATTTAGATTCTCATTGCGCATGACTGCGCAGCGCGCTCATCCACAAACAATTTAAGTCAATGAGCCCATACGCGCCAAAAAATTTAAAAATAAAAGTGTGCTATAAAAATTAAAAAGTTATTTTATGATGCAGTTGTTTTAAAATCAAAGGAAAGTGTTGCACTGTAATGGTTTTTTAATTTTTATTTTACCTATCCACAAAATAAAATAGAGTAAAATAAGGCCTTTGGCCTAAAATTTTCAATACCCACTTATTGAAAATTTTAAATAACACTATTTCAATAAAGTTATGTAATATGTGAGTGGAAAAAAATAATAGCAAGCAGTGCAAAGTATAAAATAATTTGGTACTTGATAAATAATGTAATATTATATATGGTATAAGAAATTATGCAGAGTAAAATTGTAATTTGTATATGCTAAGATCATAGATCAATGTTAAGGCCGATTTCTGAATTGAGTATTTGGAATTTGTCAAACCTACTTTAATGCTAGACAGATTTATATGTCAAACCAAATACTAGTACTTCAAATTCCTAATTCGTGATAAGATCTGTCATACATTGCATATAGCAGACATAGCGGCTAGTCGTAATTTATTGGAAAAAATATATGTTATATTAGACCATTTTCTTAATAATTTTATCTGAGCAAATTTTGAGTTTTATTCGTATAACATAGTGTAATTAATTTGTAAAGTTATGTCTAAAACGGACAAAAACACGATAATCACAACAAAACCGCTGGGCGTATTTTAATGAAATTGACACCATTTCAAAGACAATTTAATTATCTACATTTTGATCTGAAGCTTTTTTTTTTAAAGTCATAGAATAATAAGAAAAGTACAAAAAACTACTAAATTTCGGGTCGCGCGGGTGAGAATCGAGGGCGCATTTTGTTCCCTCAAGGTCGTTGGCGTTAGTCGTCGTCTTAAGCGCGAAACTGTCTATGATAAAAATTCTTATTTACAAATTTTAAACTATCGCATATATCTATAGAATGGGCTTTACTGTATTTTTAAAAAGGTTATATATCGGAATTTATAATATCGCAAGATTAATACAAATTAACTGTGTTTGCAATAATCGGGGACAAAATATAAAGTACAACAACAGATTTTACACTTCAACATTAAAACAAATAGAAAAAAAAACAAGGCCAAGTGCGAGTCGGACTCGCGCACGAAGGGTTCCGTACAATTATCGCAAAAACAGCAAAAAAAATCAAGCTTGTTGTATGGGAGCCCCACTTAAATATTTATTTTATTCTGTTTTTCGTATTTGTTGTTATAGCGGTAACAGAAATACATCATCTGTGAAAATGCCCACTGTTTAGCTATCACGGCATGCACCGTGATAAAAAAAAAAAAAAAAATTGGTGACAGACAGACGGACAGTAGTCTTAGTAATAGGGTCCGGTTTTTACCCTTTGGGTACGGAAACCTAAAAATAATGAGCATATGTAAATGGAGGAAAGAAATAAGGTGAAATAGTTTTCTTAAGACTTTATTTGAGTGGGACACAGGCCGCTCACACAGAGCGGAGGCCTGAGTGATAAGTGTGTGATAAGACGATATTTAGATAAACGCATGGCTTACCATTCAAAACTTTACGTGGTGTCTGGCGTTTTGGCAGAGTTTCTTGTGTATTATTATTATTTTCAGACGTTTTAGCTTTCTGTCGACGCGGGCGGCTATTTTCTTCTGGTTCCTTTGTGTCTGGACTAACGGATGTTTTCTGCTGCTTTTCGGAACTGTGAGATGATGTTGACGATTTACGTGGTCTAGCTAGTTTCCTATTAGATCAAATTAAAGTTATTAGTTCCTTCTTACAGGCTGTGGAATATTTTGGACAAGTTTGCATGTCAAGAAGAAAAAATACAGGATACGGAGTTATTTTGGATTAGCGAAAGGTCTATCCAAATTCATTAATAACTTAT
>CATKRY010000271.1:0-17838 GCA_949775005.1 Orthosia gothica | reverse complement strand
AACACTTTTTAGGGCGTTCCACCGCTTTAGTGCTGTAAAACGGTTAACTACTTTCTAAAGTATACTCCTTAGGTACGTCTAGGTTAAAAGGTTTGAAAAAAAATGGTATAATCCCTTGGGGGACTGAAATAGGGGATTCTAGTGGAACGAGTGTATTTTTTCGCTACTTTTGGATACTCCTCCGAAACGACTTGGACTTTGTAAACGACAACGGCTTTCACATGGTAATTTTAAGAAATGGACACTTCCCACGCTAAATTCCTTAATGGCTTTTTTTTATAACTACACATTTTTGGGTTCTATGAATAGCGGCAATATAGATATTCTGTCGGCCTTTTTCAATGTTATAAAATGTTATTTAAAATCAATGCTTAATGTTCCGGGCCCGACTAATATTCCTCGACCGTAATTAAAATTTGTATGAAAGTATGGCCATATGCCGCGAAACAGCGTGAGAAAATAAGACGAACTCCGTCCCTTGTAATGTAGCTACCTGATGGGGCCGGACACAATGTACCGTAAGCATTGTTTCTTAGCTTTCTTGTAACTTAGAAATTAACACGTGAATATTTAAAGTAGGATTGACGTAGGTGCCATGTGAGTAAAGCTATCTACACTTGTAATGTTTATAAGAACTAGAGAAAAGGTAGATAGTTAGTTGGGATTGTCTCGCAGTTTTCTTCTTTGTTACAAAAATAAATGAACACGTCCACGTGTTTGACCACGTGTGTAAAATGACACATGTATGGGCCATGTGAATTTTAGAGTAGTAGTAGTAGTATAATAAAACTTGAAATATACATAAGATTTAGAGAAAAGGTAGCTAATTAGATAAGATTATGTATATTGTCATAGTTTAATACTTGGAGTAAGGAGGAATCTAGATTAAGATTTTTGTGTTGACCTTTGTATACCTTTTATATTTTTCCTATGTAGAATTAAGTATGTAGATTAAGGAAATGTATAACTTGTGTATATTTAAGTAAGATAAGTTTTATAAAATCGGCATTTCTGTGGTGCCATGCTTGAATACGGTTGAAAAGTAGGGGCGCCATTGTTCTCGCCGAGCGGTTTTTGTATAAAAGCCGGCCCGCTTGTAGGCAGAGACACAGTCGGTCTTCCACTCTACAAGGAGTAACAAGTAAGGAATAAATTGAAGATACGAATCACGATAGTATTTTCATTTCCTCAACGAGTCTCCAACCGAACCAACAATACAGTCCACTTCAGTCTGGTCCTTCGAGCCGGATACAAGATCCAAGAACCTGCGGCAACCAGTCCACTTCAGTCTGGTTCTACGAGCAACGGATACAAGAAGAATCCGCGGCAACCAGTCCACTTCAGCCTGGTCCAGCGAGCTACGGATTCAAGAACGAAGAACCCGTGGCAACCAGGCCCAATACAGTCTGGTCCATCAAGCAGCGGATACAAGAACGAAGAACCCGCTGCAACCAGAACCACCGAGCTGCAGACCAAGTACGAAGATCTGCGGCAAGAGCGGAGAAAGGAACCCGGCTGTCACCGAGCTGCAGACGAAGTAAGAAGATCTGCGGTAAGAACAAAGCTGTACGGAACAGGACCGGTTTCGAACCTAACCGGTCTTGAACCTGAGCAGCTTAATCCCAACCGAACCCGACCGGCTCACCGAACCGAGCCGACCGGTTTCACCCATAGTACCGAGCCGAAGAGGTACCAACCCGTCGTGCTAAACCGAACGTGCTGAACGACTCAAGATGGTGTTCACAAGGAGCCAGGGAGACGCAACCGAGATGGAAGAACAGCTACGCATCCAAGAACAGGAAGCGCGACGCGTCCAAGAACAGGAGGCGCGCCGCCAGGAAGCGGAGCTGATCGAACGGGAGCGAAGAAGAAGACTCTCACCGGACCCACCAGCATCACCAGTCTCGAGAACAGCACACAACAGCGCAGCGGGGCCTTCCAGTGCACAGGCGACAAACACCGCGATCCGACAGCAAATGACGTCACCGACCAGGACAATGAGGTCGCAACGGTCCACGACAAGCGTCACAACAAGGCTACGGATGGCGGAACTGGAGGCTGCAGAGAAGCTAGCAGCTATCCGGACCCAGCAACTGGCACTGGAAGAAGAGCTAGTCAAGAAGAGACTAGCAGTGGAGGTGTCAGCGATCAACGATGAAGAAAGCGTACAAGAGGAACAAGAGCCCTCTCGTCCACGCGAAGAGCCTCATCGAATGGTGGATGAATGGCTGAGGACGAATCCCCTCAACTCACGGGGGGAGGAGGGACCAAGAGAATCCAAACAGCTACGCTTCGCATCTAGAACGAGATCGCCGACCCCCACAAGACCGAAGGACAGCATCGAGCACTTGGCAGCAACGCTAGAGAAGATGGCCCGACCTAGGCCTAGGCACACGGAGCTACCTACATTCTCCGGAGCGGCCAACGAGTGGCTGCCATTCAAGGCAGCTGTACGAGATTCGACAGATATGTACCAGGTTACAGCAGCCGAGAACGTACAAAGGCTGAGAAGCTGCCTCAAAGGAGAAGCAAGAGACGCCGTGGCCGCCCTTCTACATACGGCCACTGATCCAGGCGTCATTATGAAGACCCTTGAGCAGTGCTTCGGACGACCGGAAGTCATCATCGACCGGGCACTGGATGACCTCAAGAAGCTTCCGAAACCTGGTACATCGGCCACAGAACTCAACAGTTTCGCTGTCAAGCTACAAAACATCATTTGCGTGCTGCAAACAATCGATCGAAGAGGTTACTTGTTCAACCCTTTTATGACCCGAGAAGTACTGGACAAGCTCAGCCCGCATCTCCGATCCCGCTTGTAGCTCCAGGCGTGGTATAGATTGCGCCCGACGAGGCGCCACCTTAGCTTTGGCGGCCACCAACACGACGTTCAGGCTCCCATCGACGTTTCTTAATCGCCAATAGGCCACGGCTGCGTAGGCTTGCTCGCTGGCATCGCAAAGTACGTGTAAGTCGACGCGTTCATACTTTTGCGTCACGTAACAGCGCGGTATTCGCAGCTGAGCGAGTTCTGTCAGGCGAGCGAGCCAGGAGGCGAAGAGCTCGTTCTCTTCCTCGGGGATTTGCTCGTCCCACGTCGTCTGAAGGTGCCACAAGCTCTGCAGTGATCGGGGCAAGACTCGCCGAGACGATAAGGAGGGAGCACCGCGTCGATATCGGCCAGACGACCTACTGGACCGATTCATCTACCGTGGTGCACTGGATCCATAACGACGTACGACGCTACACGCCATTCGTCGCGCATCGGCTGGGAGAGATCGCAGAGTTGACCCAGAAAGAAGAGTGGCGTTGGCTGCCTACTGCGTGCAACGTAGCGGATGACGCCACTCGACTCGTCGACACGCCCATCTGCGCCTCGGATAGATGGTTTCGGGGGCCGGACTTCTTGCTCCTGCCTGAAGAGCAGTGGCCCACGACGTCGACGGAGGAACCAGAGAACGAGGAGGTCCTTCACACAAGGAAAGAAACGGAGCGAGACAGCTGGCTACCGAACCCAGCCCGCTTCTCAAAGTACGGAGGACGTGCGAGCCATGCAAGCTGGCGACGGTGGCTACGCAATTATCTGCCCACACGGGTACCTTGCGGCGAGCCACGGAACACATGGCCGATGGGAATCGTCGAGCGCACGCATCGCGGACCGGATGGCGGCATCAGAGTCGTCGAGGTGCGCACCAGGACCGGCACCTTTCGACGCTCCGTGAGCAAGCTCGTCGTCGTGTCAACGAAGGAGGCTACGCGAGCTGCGCCGGGGGGAGAACTGTTAACGTCGGCGAGCTTTCACGTGGTGATTTTAGAAATGGACACTTCCCACGCTAAATTCCTTAATTGCCTTTTTTTATAACTGCACGTTTCTTGGGTTCTTACCGGGTCTATGAATGGCGGCCATATAGACCTTCTGTCGGCCTTTTTCAATGTTATAAAATGTAATTTAAAATCAATGCTTAATGTTTCGGGCTCAGCTCGACCGTAATTAAAATTTGTATGAAAGGACCACATGCCGCGAAGCGGCGTGAGAAAATAAGACGAACTCCGTCCCTTGTAATGTATCTACCTGGTTGGGCCGGACACAATGTACCGTAAGCATTGTCTCTTAGCTTTCTTGTAACTTAGAAATTAACACGTGAATATTTAAAGTAGGATTGACGTAGGTGCCATGTGAGTAAAGCTATCTACACTTGTAATGTGTATAAGAACTAGAGAAAAGGTAGATAGTTAGTTAGGATTGTCTCGCAGTTTTCTTCTTTGTTACAAAAATAAATGAACACGTTATGTCCACCACGTGTGTAAAATGACACATGTATGTGCCATGTGAATTTTAGAGTAGTAGTAGTAGTATAATAAAACTTGAAATATACATAAGATTTAGAGAAAAGGTAGCTAATTAGATAAGATTATGTATATTGTCATAGTTTAATACTTGGAGTAAGGAGGAATCTAGATTAAGATTTTTGTGTTGACCTTTGTACACCTTTTATATTTTTCCTATGTAGAATTAAGTATGTAGATTAAGGAAATGTATAACTTGTGTATATTTAAGTAAGATAAGTTTTATAAAATCGGCATTTCTGTGGTGCCATGCTTGAATACAGTTGCAAAGTAGGGGCGCCATTGTTCTCGCCGAGCGGTTTTTGTATAAAAGCCGGCCCGCTTGTAGGCAGAGACACAGTCGGTCTTCCACTCTACAAGGAGTAACAAGTAAGGAATAAATTGAAGATACGAATCACGATAGTATTTTCATTTCCTCAACGAGTCTCCAACCGAACCAACCAATACAGTCCACTTCAGTCTGTGGACTGTATTGTTGGTTCGGTTGGAGACTCGTTGAGGAAATGAAAATACTATCGTGATTCGTATCTTCAATTTATTCCTTACTTGTTACTCCTTGTAGAGTGGAAGACCGACTGTGTCTCTGCCTACAAGCGGGCCGGCTTTTATACAAAAACCGCTCGGCGAGAACAATGGCGCCCCTACTTTGCAACTGTATTCAAGCATGGCACCACAGAAATGCCGATTTTATAAAACTTATCTTACTTAAATATACACAAGTTATACATTTCCTTAATCTACATACTTAATTCTACATAGGAAAAATATAAAAGGTGTACAAAGGTCAACACAAAAATCTTAATCTAGATTCCTCCTTACTCCAAGTATTAAACTATGACAATATACATAATCTTATCTAATTAGCTACCTTTTCTCTAAATCTTATGTATATTTCAAGTTTTATTATACTACTACTACTACTCTAAAATTCACATGGCCCATACATGTGTCATTTTACACACGTGGTCAAACACGTGGACGTGTTCATTTATTTTTGTAACAAAGAAGAAAACTGCGAGACAATCCCAACTAACTATCTACCTTTTCTCTAGTTCTTATACACATTACAAGTGTAGATAGCTTTACTCACATGGCACCTACGTCAATCCTACTTTAAATATTCACATGTTAATTTCTAAGTTACAAGAAAGCTAAGAGACAATGCTTACGGTACATTGTGTCCGGCCCAACCAGGCCACACAATGGGACATTACAAGGGACGGAGTTCGTCTTATTTTCTCACGCCGCTTCGCGGCAGATGGCCATACTTTCATACAAATTTTAATTACGGTCGAGGAATATTAGTCGGGCCCGGAACATTAAGCATTGATTTTAAATAACATTTTATAACATTGAAAAAGGCCGACAGAAGGTCTATATTGCAGTCATTCATAGACCCGCTAAGAACCCAAGAAATGTGCAGTAATAAAAAAAGCTATTAACGAATTTAGCGTGGGAAGTGTCCATTTCTTAAAATTACCACGTGAAAGCCGTTGTCGTTTACAGTTCTCCCCCCGGCGCAGCTCGCGTAGCCTACTTCGTTGACACGACGACGAGCTTGCTCACGGGGCGTCGAAAGGTGCCGGTCCTGGTGCGCACCTCGACGACTCTGATGCCGCCATCCGGTCCGCGATGCGTGCGCTCGACGATTCCCATCGGCCATGTGTTTCGTGGCAGCGTGTTGTCGACCACGAGGACCACGTCGCCGGCTTGCATGGGTCGCACGTCGTTCCGTGGCTCGCCGCGAGGAACCAACGTGGGCAGGTACTCGCGTAGCCATCGTCGCCAGAAGTGGTCAGCGAGCGCCTGACTAGCTCGCCAAGTCCTCCGGTCATCCTCTTCGCAGGGTCCTGTCGTCGGCAGCCCCTTGGACGACCCCAACAAGAAGTGGTTGGGGGTTAGGGCCTCGGGGTCGCTGGGATCCACACTGACGTGTGTCAGCGGTCGCGCATTGATTGAGAACTCAGCCTCAGTGAGCAGAGTCCTCAGTACTTCTTCCGCCGGCGCCTTCTCTCGCAGGGTCACGCTGAGCGCCGTCTTCACGGAGCGCACCATACGTTCCCACGCACCGCCTTGGTTGGGCGCGCCGGGAGGGATGAAGCGCCACTCCAAGCGATGCAGTAGCCCCTCATCTCGCAGGGCAGGCATCCACTCGGCGTAGGCGTGGCGTAGCTCCTGGTCGGCTCCGCGGAAATTAGTCGCGTTGTCGGAGTACATCACCCTCGGCCAGCCCCTGCGCGCGGCCATTCGTCTCAGCGCCATGATTGCTGAGTCGGTGGAGAGTGAAGCGACAAGCTCGATGTGCACGGCGCGGGAAGTGAGGCACGTAAAGAGTGCGCCCCACCTCTTCTCTCGGCGGCGTCCTACCTTGACCATTATTGGCCCGAAATAGTCCACCCCACAGTTGGTGAACGGGCGGTGAAAAGGGTCAAGGCGGGCTTGTGGCAGGTCTCCTGTAGCTGGTGTTTGCGGCATCGCCCGCCTCGTCTTGCAGAAGGCGCAGCTCCTCTTGACAGCGCGTACCGTGGGTCGCAAGTGAATGACCCAGTACCGCTGTCGTAGGTCGTTCGTCACACGCTCCCTATTGGCGTGGCCCGCAGCGCAGTGCTCCCGCAACACGAGGAGCTTAGTCAGCTGATGGCGGCCGTCGAGTATAATAGGCCGCTTCATCTCGGTCGGTGCGGGAGAGGCCTCGATCCGGCCCCTCACCCTTAAGACACCGTCATCCAGCACTGGATCCAGCCTGTACAATCGACTCGCCCTCGTGAGCGGGCGAGCGGACCGGATCTTCTTCATATCTTCCCCGAAGCTGTCCTCTTGTGCCTGTTTGATCAGTTCAGCCTCGGCGCGCTGGATATGACGATACTCCATCCTTGTCGCTCTTCGTCGACAGATATCAGTGAAAGCGATCGCTTGAGCGGTGGCTCTCACCAATACCTCATACTTTGAGAAGCGGGCCGGGTTCGGTAGCCAGCTGTCTCGCTCAGTTTCTTCACTCGTGTGAAGGACTTCCTCGTTCTCTGGTTCATCCGTCGACGTCGTGGGCCACTGCTCTTCTGGCAGGAGCAAGAAGTCCGGCCCCCGAAACCATCTATCCGTGGCGCAGATGGGCGTGTCGACGAGTCGAGTGGCGTCATCCGCTACGTTGCACGCAGTAGGCAGCCAACGCCACTCTTCTTTCTGGGTCAACTCTGCGATCTCTCCCAGCCGATGCGCGACGAATGGCGTGTAGCGTCGTACGTCGTTATGGATCCAGTGCACCACGGTAGATGAATCGGTCCAGTAGGTCGTCTGGCTGATATCGACGCGGTGCTCCCTCCTTATCGTCTCGGCGAGTCTTGCCCCGATCACTGCGGCTTGTAGCTCCAGGCGTGGTATAGTTTGCGCCCGACGAGGCGCCACCTTAGCTTTGGCGGCCACCAACACGACGTTCAGGCTCCCATCGACGTTTCTTATTCGCCAATAGGCCACGGCTGCGTAGGCTTGCTCGCTGGCGTCGCAAAGTACGTGTAAGTCGACGCGTTCATACTTTTGCGTCACGTAACAGCGCGGTAGTCGCAGCTGAGCGAGTTCTGTCAGGCGAGCGAGCCAGGAGGCGAAGAGCTCGTTCTCTTCCTCGGGGATTTGCTCGTCCCACGTCGTCTGAAGGCGCCACAAGCTCTGCAGTATGATCTTCGATCGTATTGTGTAGTGGCTCAGCAACCCAAGCGGGTCGTATATGGACATCACGGCGCTGAGGGCTTCACGCTTAGTCGGGGCGCGCGTTCTCGTTCTTACTTCAGCGGGGACTCGGTTCATGGATGTGTTGAACCCCAGCTCATCGTGCTCCGCGTCCCAATGCAGCCCCAGGATCTTGCTGTCAGGCTGCTCACCTCCCAATTGTGTAGGAGAGGTGGCGTGTAGCTCGGTGGGCACGTCGCATAGCACCGTCTCGTCGCTGGAGCTCCAACCTCGCAGCGTGAACCCTGCGTGCGCGTGCACTGCCCTCGTTTCCTCGACTGCTCTCCGTGCTTCTTCGGCGTCTTCATAGCTGGCCACCAAATCGTCCATATAGTGACTTCCTTTGATGGCCTCCAGCGCCCGCGGGTACTCCTGCCCATGTACGTCTGCGTTGTAGTTGCGTACGTAATGGGCCATGTACGGGGAGCTCGCGGCGCCGAATATCATACTGGTCATCTTGTATTTCCTCGGCGGCTCTTGTCGGTCGTCACCTCTCCATACGAACTGTTGCGCTGGTTGGTCCTCCGGCCTTATCCTGATCCTCAGGAACATCTCCTGCACGTCTGCTGTAATCGCTACCGCCTTTTCTCGGAATCTAAACAGGATTCCTGGTAGCGACAGCAGTAGGTCGGGTCCCTCCAACAGTTCGTCGTTTAGGCAGACGCCGTTGCTCTTCGCTGCTGCGTCGAACACTAGCCTATGTTTGCCGGGCTTGTTCGGGTTCTGCACGGCGAAATGTGGCAGATACCAACAGATGGCACTCGCTCGCTCCGACCCATCGCATGGCATCGCGTACCCCTTGTCCAATAGGTTGTTAACCTGCTTGGAGTACTCGGCCGCGAACTGCGGGTCGGCGTCCATCTTCTGCTCGATTTTCTTCAGCCGGCGGAACGCTTGATTGTAGCTAGGCGGCATAGTGACCTCGTCTCGTCGCCATGGCAGCCCAACCTCGTACCCGGTGTCAATCTTCCTGATTGTCCTCCCGACTATGTCGATAGCCCGTTGATCGCTCGCCTTGACTCTCGGCTTGCCTTGTATGCCGAGCGCGTCGATCCTGAAGTGGCCTTCGACTAGGTCGTGGAGTTCCTGGCTGCATGCACCCTTTGTTCGGTCGGGCTCGTACACATGCAGCACGTTCCCTTCTTTAACGATGGTCTTGCGTGGTGCGGTTCCGTGCACCACCCATCCTAGTTGCGTTCTTGATGCTGCCGGTTGGTTAGGGCCGCCGATTCGGAGCTCGCGGGACACTATGCACTCCCAGTGGTCTGTACCCACTAGAAGCCCGGGGCGCGCCAGTTCGTAGCACACCTCTTCTGGTGTCAGGTCCCTCAGGTGCTCGTAGTCTAGCAACGTGTCGGGAATTGACTGCTGGTGCAGCCGGAGATCCTTCATGGTCCTCGCTCTGACCTTGTAGCTCTCGTCACTCTTCAGTCCCTTCACGTTGATGTTTACGGTTTGGCTGCCCATATCTCGCAGCGACATGTTGACCCCGCTCAGGTGGAGCGGCCGTGATGGCCCTTCTGCCCCGATGCTCGCCGCCAGTTCTTCGTCCACTAGCGTGATCGTGGCCCCTTCGTCTAGGAGCGCGTAGGTCTTGACCTCCCCCCGTGGTCCGGACACGATGACAGGGCACATCTTGAGCAAGACTGCCCGTGGCCCAGTAGCAGGTCGGGTAGCCACGGACAGGACCGCTTCCTCCTTTGGTGGTTCAGCCTTCACCGTGTCTTCGGTCTGCGCTTCGCGTACCGCTTGATGGAGCGTCGCATGATGCGGGCGGCGACATTGATCCACGCCGCACAGCTGCGCCTTGCAGCTTATGCGCCTGTGTTGCTTCTGGGCGCATTTGAAGCAAATCCTATTGGATTTCAGGAAGCTCCATCGCTGCTCTACCGTAAGCGCCTTGTACCGCGGACACCGCGTCAACACGTGGGATTGCTCGCACTTGGGGCACTTGTCCTTTTCTTCTTCTTCCCTTTCCTGGGTTGTAGTGAACACGCTCGCCTTCTTCTTGAGTGTCACGATGGGTCGAGTTTCCTTTCTCGGTGCGGCGGCGCTTGTAGACGGAGCGTACGTATATCGTAACGCTCGGTCCGCCTCTCGCATTAGAAACCGTGACATCACGACGATTTCCGGATCCGCTGTCCCTTCTTGATCGTAGGCGTAGTCACACCAGCGGGATCGGAGATGCGGGCTGAGCTTGTCCAGTACTTCGCGGGTCATAAAAGGGTTGAACAAGTAACCTCTTCGATCGATTGTTTGCAGCACGCAAATGATGTTCTGCAGCTTGACAGCGAAACTGTTGAGTTCTGTGGCCGATGTACCAGGTTTCGGAAGCTTCTTGAGGTCATCAAGTGCCCGGTCGATGATGACTTCCGGTCGTCCGAAGCACTGCTCAAGGGTCTTCATAATGACGCCTGGATCAGTGGCCGTATGTAGAAGGGCGGCCACGGCGTCTCTTGCTTCTCCTTTGAGGCAGCTCCTCAGCCTTTGTACGTTCTCGGCTGCTGTAACCTGGTACATGTCTGTCGAATCTCGTACAGCCGCCTTGAATGGCAGCCACTCGTTGGCCGCTCCGGAGAATGTAGGTAGCTCCGTGTGCCTAGGCCTAGGTCGGGCCATCTTCTCTAGCGTTGCTGCCAAGTGCTCGATGCTGTCCTTCGCTCTTGTGGGGGTCGGCGATCTCGTTGTAGACGCGAAGCGTAGCCGTTTGGATTCTCTTGGTCCCTCCTCCCCCCGTGAGTTGAGGGGATTCGTCCTCAGCCATTCATCCACCATTCGATGAGGCTCTTCGTGTGGACGAGAGGGCTCTTGTTCCTCTTGTACGCTTTCTTCATCGTTGATCGCTGACACCTCCACTGCTAGTCTCTTCTTGACTAGCTCTTCTTCCAGTGCCAGTTGCTGGGTCCGGATAGCTGCTAGCTTCTCTGCAGCCTCCAGTTCCGCCATACGTAGCCTTGTTGTGACGCTTGTCGTTGACCGTTGTGACCTCATTGTCCTGGTCGGTGACGTCATTCGCTGTCGGATCGCGGTGTTTGTCGTCTGTGCACTGGAAGGCCCCGCTGCGCTGTTGTGTGCTGTTCTCGAAACTGGTGATGCTGGTGGGTCCGGTGAGAGTCTTCTTCTTCGCTCCCGTTCGATCAGCTCCGCTTCCTGGCGGCGCGCCTCCTGTTCTTGGATGCGTAGCTGTTCTTCCATCTCGGTTGCGTCTCCCTGGCTCCTTGTGAAAACCATCTTGAGTCGTTCAGCACGTTCGGTTTAGCACGACGGGTTAGTACCTCTTCGGGTCGGTACTATGGGTGAAACCGGTCGGCTCGGTTCGGTGAGCCGGTCGGGTTCGGTTGGGATTAAGCTGCTCAGGTTCAAGACCGGTTAGGTTCGAAACCGGTCCTGTTCCGTACAGCTTTGTTCTTACCGCAGATCTTCTTACTTCGTCTGCAGCTCGGTGACAGCCGGGTTCCTTTCTTCGTTCTTGCCGCAGATCTTCGTACTTGGTCTGCAGCTCGGTTGTTCTGGTTGCAGCGGGTTCTTCGTTCTTGTATCCGCTGCTTGATGGACCAGACTGTATTGGGCCTGGTTGCCACGGGTTCTTCGTTCTTGAATCCGTAGCTCGCTGGACCAGGCTGAAGTGGACTGGTTGCCGCGGATTCTTCTTGTATCCGTTGCTCGTAGAACCAGACTGAAGTGGACTGGTTGCCGCAGGTTCTTGGATCTTGTATCCGGCTTTCGAAGGACCAGACTGAAGTGGACTGTATTGTTGGTTCGGTTGGAGACTCGTTGAGGAAATGAAAATACTATCGTGATTCGTATCTTCAATTTATTCCTTACTTGTTACTCCTTGTAGAGTGGAAGACCGACTGTGTCTCTGCCTACAAGCGGGCCGGCTTTTATACAAAAACCGCTCGGCGAGAACAATGTACATTGTGTCCGGCCCAACCAGGCCACACAATGGGACATTACAAGGGACGGAGTTCGTCTTATTTTCTCACGCCGCTTCGCGGCAGATGGCCATACTTTCATACAAATTTTAATTACGGTCGAGGAATATTAGTCGGGCCCGGAACATTAAGCATTGATTTTAAATAACATTTTATAACATTGAAAAAGGCCGACAGAAGGTCTATATTGCAGTCATTCATAGACCCGCTAAGAACCCAAGAAATGTGCAGTAATAAAAAAAAGCTATTAACGAATTTAGCGTGGGAAGTGTCCATTTCTTAAAATTACCACGTGAGCTCTCCGACGTTAACAGTTCTCCCCCCGGCGCAGCTCGCGTAGCCTCCTTCGTTGACACGACGACGAGCTTGCTCACGGGGCGTCGAAAGGTGCCGGTCCTGGTGCGCACCTCGACGACTCTGATGCCGCCATCCGGTCCACGATGCGTGCGCTCGAGGATTCCCCTCGGCCATGTGTTCCATGGCTCGCCGCAAGGTACCCGTGCGGGCAGGTAATCGCGTAGCCACCGTCGCCAGCTTGCATGGGTCGCACGTCCTCATACTTCGAGAAGCGGGCTGGGTTCGGTAGCCAGCTGTCTCGCTCCGTTTCTTTCCTTGTGTGAAGGACCTCCTCGTTCTCTGGTTCCTCCGTCGACGGCGTGGGCCACTGCTCTTCTGGCAGGAGCAAGAAGTCCGGCCCCCGAAACCATCTATCCGTGGCGCAGATGGGCGTGTCGACGAGTCGAGTGGCGTCATCCGCTACGTTGCACGCAGTAGGCAGCCAACGCCACTCTTCTTTCTGGGTCAACTCTGCGATCTCTCCCAGCCGATGCGCGACGAATGGCGTGTAGCGTCGTACGTCGTTATGGATCCAGTGCACCACGGTAGATGAATCGGTCCAGTAGGTCGTCTGGCCGATATCGACGCGGTGCTCCCTCCTTATCGTCTCGGCGAGTCTTGCCCCGATCACTGCGGCTTGTAGCTCCAGGCGTGGTATAGTTTGCGCCCGACGAGGCGCCACCTTAGCTTTGGCGGCCACCAACACGACGTTCAGGCTCCCATCGACGTTTCTTATTCGCCAATAGGCCACGGCTGCGTAGGCTTGCTCGCTGGCGTCGCACAGTACGTGTAAGTCGACGCGCTCATACTTTTGCGTCACGTAACAGCGCGGTAGTCGCAGCTGAGCGAGTTCTGTCAGGCGAGCGAGCCAGGAGGCGAAGAGCTCGTTCTCTTCCTCGGGGATTTGCTCGTCCCACGTCGTCTGAAGGCGCCACAAGCTCTGCAGTATGATCTTCGATCGTATTGTGTAATAGCTCAGCAACCCAAGCGGGTCGTATATGGACATCACGGCGCTGAGGGCTTCACGCTTAGTCGGGGCGCGCGTTCTCGTTCTTACTTCAGCCGGGACTCGGTTCATGGATGTGTTGAACCCCAGCTCATCGCGCTCCGCGTCCCAATGCAGCCCCAGGATCTTGCTGTCAGGCTGCTCACCTCCCAATTGTGTAGGAGAGGTGGCGTGTAGCTCGGTGGGCACGTCGCATAGCACCGTCTCGTCGCTGGAGCTCCAACCTCGCAGCGTGAACCCTGCGTGCGCGTGCACTGCCCTCGTTTCCTCGACTGCTCTCCGTGCTTCTTCGGCGTCTTCATAGCTGGCCACCAAATCGTCCATATAGTGACTTCCTTTGATGGCCTCCAGCGCCCGCGGGTACTCCTGCCCATGTACGTCTGCGTTGTAGTTGCGTACGTAATGGGCCATGTACGGGGAGCTCGCGGCGCCGAATATCATACTGGTCATCTTGTATTTCCTCGGAGGCTCTTGTCGGTCGTCACCTCTCCACAGGAACTGTTGCGCTGGTTGGTCCTCCGGCCTTATCCTGATCCTCAGGAACATCTCCTGCACGTCTGCTGTAATCGCTACCGCCTTTTCTCGGAACCTAAACAGGATTCCTGGTAGCGACAGCAGTAGGTCGGGTCCCTCCAACAGTTCGTCGTTTAGGCAGACACCGTTGCTCTTCGCTGCTGCGTCGAACACTAGCCTATGTTTGCCGGGCTTGTTCGGGTTCTGCACGGCGAAATGTGGCAGATACCAACAGATGGCACTCGCTCGCTCCGACCCGTCGCATGGCGTCGCGTACCCCTTGTCCAATAGGTTGTTAACCTGCTTGGAGTACTCGGCCGCGAACTGTGGGTCGGCGTCCATCTTCTGCTCGATCTTCTTCAGCCGGCGGAACGCTTGATTGTAGCTAGGCGGCATAGTGACCTCGTCTCGTCGCCATGGCAGCCCAACCTCGTACCCGGTGTCAATCTTCCTGATTGTCCTCCCGACTATGTCGATAGCCCGTTGATCGCTCGCCTTGACTCTCGGCTTGCCTTGTATGCCGAGCGCGTCGATCCTGAAGTGGCCTTCGACTAGGTCGTGGAGTTCCTGGCTGCATGCACCCTTTGTTCGGTCGGGCTCGTATACATGCAGCACGTTCCCTTCTTTAACGATGGTCTTGCGTGGTGCGGTTCCGTGCACCACCCATCCTAGTTGCGTTCTTGATGCTGCTGGTTGGTTAGGGCCACCGATTCGGAGCTCGCGGGACACTATGCACTCCCAGTGGTCTGTACCCACTAGAAGCCCGGGGCGCGCCAGTTCGTAGCACACCTCTTCTGGTGTCAGGTCCCTCAGGTGCTCGTAGTCCAGCAACGTGTCGGGAATTGACTGCTGGTGCAGCCGGAGATCCTTCATGGTCCTCGCTCTGACCTTGTAGCTCTCGTCACTCTTCAGTCCCTTCACGTTGATGTTTACGGTTTGGCTGCCCATATCTCGCAGCGACATGTTGACCCCGCTCAGGTGGAGCGGCCGTGATGGCCCTTCTGCCCCGATGCTCGCCGCCAGTTCTTCGTCCACTAGCGTGATCGTGGCCCCTTCGTCTAGGAGCGCGTAGGTCTTGACCTCCCCCCGTGGTCCGGACACGATGACAGGGCACATCTTGAGCAAGACTGCCCGTGGCCCAGTAGCCGGTCGGGTAGCCACGGACAGGACCGCTTCCTCCTTCGGTGGTTCAGCCTTTCCTGTGTCTTCGGTCTGCGCTTCGCGTACCGCTTGATGGAGTGTCGCATGATGCGGGCGGCGACATTGATCCACGCCGCACAGCTGCGCCTTGCAGCTTATGCGCCTGTGTTGCTTCCGGGCACATTTGAAGCAAATCCTATTGGATTTCAGGAAGCTCCATCGCTGCTCTACCGTAAGCGCCTTGTACCGCGGACACCGCGTCAATACGTGGGCTTGCTCGCACTTGGGGCACTTGTCCTTTTCTTCTTCCCTTCCTTCGGTTGTAGTGAACACGCTCGCCTTCTTCTTGAGTGTCACGATGGGTCGAGTTTCCTTTCTCGGTGCGGCGGCGCTTGTAGACGGAGCGTACGTATATCGTAACGCTCGGTCCGCCTCTCGCATTAGAAACCGTGACATCACGACGATTTCCGGATCCGCTGTCCCTTCTTGATCGTAGGCGTAGTCACACCAGCGGGATCGGAGATGCGGGCTGAGCTTGTCCAGTACTTCCCGGGTCATAAAAGGGTTGAACAAGTAACCTCTTCGATCGATTGTTTGCAGCACGCAAATGATGTTCTGTAGCTTGACAGCGAAACTGTTGAGTTCTGTGGCCGATGTACCAGGTTTCGGAAGCTTCTTGAGGTCATCCAGTGCCCGGTCGATGATGACTTCCGGTCGTCCGAAGCACTGCTCAAGGGTCTTCATAATGACGCCTGGATCAGTGGCCGTATGTAGAAGGGCGGCCACGGCGTCTCTTGCTTCTCCTTTGAGGCAGCTTCTTAGCCTTTGTACGTTCTCGGCTGCTGTAACCTGGTACATGTCTGTCGAATCTCGTACAGCCGCCTTGAATGGCAGCCACTCGTTTGCCGCTCCGGAGAATGTAGGTAGCTCCGTGTGCCTAGGCCTAGGTCGGGCCATCTTCTCTAGCGTTGCTGCCAAGTGCTCGATGCTGTCCTTCGCTCTTGTGGGGGTCGGCGATCTCGTTCTAGACGCAAAGCGTAGCCGTTTGGATTCTCTTGGTCCCTCCTCCCCCCGTGAGTTGAGGGGATTCGTCCTCAGCCATTCATCCACCATTCGATGAGGCTCTTCGTGTGGACGAGAGGGCTCTTGTTCCTCTTGTACGCTTTCTTCATCGTTGATCGCTGACACCTCCACTGCTAGTCTCTTCTTGACTAGCTCTTCTTCCAGTGCCAGTTGCTGGGTCCGGATGGCTGCTAGCTTCTCTGCAGCCTCCAGTTCCGCCATCCGTAGCCTTGTTGTGACGCTTGTCGTTGACCGTTGCGACCTCATTGTCCTGGTCGGTGACGTCATTCGCTGTCGGATCGCGGTGTTTGTCGTCTGTGCACTGGAAGGCCCCGCTGCGCTGTTGTGTGCTGTTCTCGAGACTGGTGATGCTGGTGTGTCCGGTGAGAGTCTTCTTCTTCGCTCCCGTTCGATCAGCTCCGCTTCCTGGCGGCGCGCCTCCTGTTCTTGGACGCGTCGCGCTTTCTGTTCTTGGATGCGTAGCTGTTCTTCCATCTCGGTTGCGTCTCCCTGGCTCCTTGTGAACACCATCTTGAGTCGTTCAGCACGTTCGGTGTAGCACGACGGGTCGGTAGGTACTATGAGTGAAACCGGTCGGCTCGGTTCGGTGAGCCGGTCGGGTTCGGTTGGGATTAAGCTGGTCAGGTTCAAGACCGGTTAGGTTCGAAACCGTTCCTGTTCCGTACAGCTTTGTTCTTACCGCAGATCTTCTTACTTCGTCTGCAGCTCGGTGACAGCCGGGTTCCTTTCTTCGCTCTCGCCGCAGATCTTCGTACTTGGTCTGCAGCTCGGTTGTTCTGGTTGCAGCGGGTTCTTCGTTGTTGTATCCGCTGCTTGATGGACCAGACTGTATTGGGCCTGGTTGCCACGGGTTCTTCGTTCTTGAATCCGTAGCTCGCTGGACCAGGCTGGAGTGGACTGGTTGCCGCGGATTCTTCTTGTATCCGTTGCTCGTAGAACCAGACTGAAGTGGACTGGTTGCCGCGGATTCTTCGATCTTGTATCCGGCTCGAAGGACCAGACTGAAGTGGACTGTATTGTTGGTTCGGTTGGAGACTCGTTGAGGAAATGAAAATTACTATCGTGATTCGTATCTTCAATTTATTCCTTACTTGTTACTCCTTGTAGAGTGGAAGACCGACTGTGTCTCTGCCTACAAGCGGGCCGGCTTTTATACAAAAACCGCTCGGCGAGAACAATGGCGCCCCCTACTTTGCAACTGTATTCAAGCATTGCACCACAGAAATGCCGATTTTATAAAACTTATCTTACTTAAATATACACAAGTTATACATTTCCTTAATCTACATACTTAATTCTACATAGGAAAAATATAAAAGGTGTACAAAGGTCAACACAAAAATCTTAATCTAGATTCCTCCTTACTCCAAGTATTAAACTATGACAATATACATTAATCTTATCTAATTAGCTACCTTTTCTCTAAATCTTATGTATATTTCAAGTTTTATTATACTACTACTACTACTCTAAAATTCACATGGCCCATACATGTGTCATTTTACACACGTGGTCAAACACGTGGACGTGTTCATTTATTTTTCTAACAAAGAAGAAAACTGCGAGACAATCCCAACTAACTATCTACCTTTTCTCTAGTTCTTATACACATTACAAGTGTAGATAGCTTTACTCACATGGCACCTACGTCAATCCTACTTTAAATATTCACATGTTAATTTCTAAGTTACAAGAAAGCTAAGAGACAATGCAGCTTACGGTACATTGTGTCCGGCCCCCATCAGGTAGCTACATTAC
>CATKRY010000270.1:0-135029 GCA_949775005.1 Orthosia gothica | reverse complement strand
ATCGTTACTGAGTATCGGTCTGGATCAATTGTCAGCAGAAGGACCAACCATAAAAAACCTGACATAAAATTTCGAGACAATATAATTTCAGAAACGACAACTACAAAATTCTTGGGACTGGAACTGGATAGAGACATGTCGTGGAAAACTCACACTGACAATGTTTGTAAACGCCTGATTTAGCATTCATATGCTTTGCGAAATCCCGCAAAGGAGGTACACCAAAAAGTTTTGGTTATAGCGTATTATGCATATGTTACGTCTACGTTACGCTACGGCATTATATATTGGGGTAACTGCACAAACATGGACACTGTGTTTAGAGCGCAAAAAAGGTGTGTTAGGGCGATATGCGGCATTCAAAGCACGGAGAAGCTGTAAACAAGTCTTTGTAGATTATCGTATTTTAACGGTACCCTGCCTCTACAATTCTATATATATGAAGTGGCTCTTTTTGTAAAAACAAACTTGCACTTATTTGAAATACTACACAGCGCGCGACATAAAAATAAGATTAAATTAAATTATTTATTTCACAATCAACAGGTTTTACATAAAAGTTGTAGAGGACCTCTTTTAAGTATGGATATACCTGTGCCAGAGGACCTCTCTCTTCCATATCCATACATTACTTAAAGAGCCTGTTAACAACATAATCGTAATTAAACTAAAATGTAAAATTAAGTTAAAATTGAATTACATAAAATCAAAAATAAAATAAAATAATAATGAAAGAACTAAAGTTAAAATTGAATAACACAAATAAAAAATTAAATCAGTCAATAATTAAAACTAATTAAATTAAAATTGAATTAAATTAAATTATAATTGGTTCAAATAATAATAAAATTGTATTAAATAAGAAAAAAATAAAAATAATAATCAATCAATAAAATTAAATTAAGTATAAAACAAAGTAGGTGCAGACTATAATACTTGTGGAGTGTCAGTGTGAGTGTGTGTGTGTGTGAGCGTTATTCCCTCCATTAGTTTAAGTATTTATTATGTAACTGGGTGTAGAAGTAACTCCGTTTCTTCATAACTAAGGGTCTTTAGCCATGCGGTCAGGGATCCCTTACATTCATAGCGCGTTTTTTGGTACAGAGCAACCTTTTTACTAACAGCGCTGTATAGAAAAGAAGCTTGAGCAATAAATTACCGTCGTGCGAATGCAGTGCGAACCCTAATCACAGGAATACGAAAGTGAGTTCCTCTCATATGAAATAAAAAAAATGATTTTGATTTTGATTTTTGATTTTCTCTTCCTCAGTATACTAGGATCAAAAATGTTTTATGCATCTTTAATGTTGAATTTAGAATAAACAACTTCCTAACAGTTAAAAGGTCGCATAGGTTGTACAGCTCGATTGTAGGAAATCGATAAGGTTTGAAGTAGATAGTTTTGAGAAGGGCACGCTGTGATCTTTCAACATCAAGAAATTTAATCTTGGAGGCACCACCCCAGATAGGAATGCAATAAGTTAACACAGATTGGGCTAGAGCAATGTATATTTGTTTAATAAGACTCGCTGATGCAACATGTCTCAGCGACTTGAAAATCCAGATTAATTTTCTCAAACGATCACTAACCAACGATACATGAGAATGCCAAGAGAGACGCTGATCAAGTAAAATACCCAGGTATTTTGTTTTCTCCATCTTCTCAATAGTTGTACAACCACAATTGGTATCCTGGATATTATCACATTGGTGTATTTTTACTCTAAAATTTGTATGCGGCTGGGTTCTATCACTTATAGAGAAGCACATGTAGATTGTCTTCTGGCTATTCAGCGTAAGTAAATTACTTTTCAGCCAGGAGCAACTCTCGATAACCCCACTTCCGTATCCCTCCGCACTGAAACCCAATTATAGCCGGTAAAGACCAGCGCAGTGTCATCAGCATATGAGAAGACCCGAGAACCACCTGCCTCTAACCCACACAGATCATTGATGTAGATAAGAAACAAGGTGGGCCCAAGAACGCTTCCCTGTGGTACCCCGAATGTTATATTTGAGTCACTGCTAGTATACTGGCCGATTCTAACCTTTTGCGTTCGATTTGTTAGATAGCTTTTAAATAATTCAAGGGGGGTGCCACTTATTCCTATGTGCTCAAGCTTGCGTACAAGAATGGGAACAGAAACTGTGTCAAAGCCTTTTTTAGGTCGAGGAAAACTGAGAGGCATTTCTTTCCACGATCAAGCCTTTCAGTAATTAGAGATGTTAAAGCTGTATTTGCATCTTCAGTTGATTTCCCCTGTCGAAAACCATACTGTGTATCGGATAATATGTGATATTTCTTAAGGAAGTCAGTTAAACTTTTATTTAAGAGTTTCTCTAGTATTTTAGATAGAGCCGGTAGTACAGATATAGGCCTGTAATTACTAACATCATCTCTGGCCCCACTCTTGTACACAGGCACAATAGTATACTTTTTTAAGAGTTTAGGAAAGATACCTGTACTAAAACACAAATTTGCTAGGTGAACGATAACTGGAAGAATTTCGTGCTTTGCTATTTTGAGAAAACTGGTAGGGATGTTGTCCCAACCAGGAGCACTACTCGACTTTAAATTCGTAAGTACACAGTGCACCTCGTCTATGTCTGTATCTAAAAGAACAAATGAAGTTAATTGTGCCCTGTTTCCCCCTAAGTTAGTCCCAGCTCCAGATCTGGTATCCGGCAAGATTGTTTCTGCAAGCTGTTCACCTATTCCCACAAAATAACTATTCACATGATTGACTGCGTCAATTGGAGATGACATAGATTCTAGGAGTCTGGTACTATCTGCGCTAGGAATTTGCCAATTGTGCCCTTTCGTACCCGGGCTTCAGTTTTTTAATTAATTGATTACAAAAGTTGCGATATCTTTTGTAACTGATTTTTAATATGTCATTGTGAGGTTCATTTTTTTATTTATTTTGCATGTTGTTTCTATTTCTAATACATTTTAAAATGCCGGGGGTAATCCAGGGTTTTATAGTTCGTTTAATTTTAGGTATAGTAGTCTTGATAGTGTTCTCTTGCAGTGATTTTGTAATTTTATCTATCAATAGTTCCACTATATGGTCAGGTCAAGATAAGCGGGAGACAACACAAAAAAGCGGTATTTCATAAGAACTTTCTAGGAATGTCACCACAGATCTACAATAAACTTCCTAATGATTTATTAAATATTAACGATATTAATATCTTTAAAAAGCAACTGAATAAGTTACTGTTAAATAAGACGTACTACACAATAAACGAGTACATGTCAGACAGAAGTTTATCTGTAAAATAATAGTAGTATGAACACTGAAGTCCGATTTATTTTCATTTATTTACTGTAATTTATTATGTGTTGTCCTATGTACTAAACTCTGTCATTTTTTACGTATTGTTTTATTTATTATTAACACATTCAACACTCTGAAATTATTTTGTGATTTCAATCTATGACATTGTATAACATTTTAATTTATGACATGGTATGATTTTAGTGATATTTGATGACATTGTTTATTTGAGTAACAGATTATAAAGCTGTATAATTTAATGATATAGTCGCGCGCGCGGTGCTGTGAGTAGCGCACGTCACATTTTTATCACATCGAAGTAATTTACGTCTACCCACTAGATGTAAAAAATGAATGTAAGCGAAATTTTCGAAGAGGAAGAGAATGATAATTTTGATGCCAGAGTGTTAGGCATGGAGGAAGAAGCTGAAGTTGAAATGACGAATATAGAAGCAGAGATTATTAGAAGTGCGATGGAGGGAAAATCGGAGAAAAGATCAAGAGAAAACAGTGAAGAAAGTGAGGATTGCGAGGAAGGATATAAAATGGTTACAAAAAAGAGGCCAAAGAGATTATTAAGAAGTGGTTTGAGAACTGAGGAGAGTACATTTGAAATTTGCATAACGTCATTAAACGTTTTACCAAAACAAATGGCCATGGCAAAATTATTGAGAGATTTAAACATAGAAAATATAACTAATATAAAATATCGTAGCCCATACAAAGTGTTGATCAAGTTTGATAAAAGAGAACAAGCGGAGAAGTTAATAGTTAGCAAAAAGTTTATGGAATTAAATGCCAGATGTCAATTTGTAGATGAAATAAACATATGTTATGGAATTATTAGAGGCATAGAATTAGATTACAGTGAAAAAAATATTCAAGATACCCTCAAAAGCTCATGTGAAATAACATCTGTAAGAAGACTTAAACGTTCCGTTTCTGGGGGTAAGTGGGAGGATAGTGAAACCGTTCGAGTGGGTTTCAAGACACAGTCAATCCCTACACATGTTTATGCATATGGTTGTAGGCTTGTAGTTGAAAACTACGTATTTCCAGTTACCCAATGCTCTGCTTGCTGGAAGTTTGAATCAAATTATATGCCCTAAATGTGGACTAAACCATGAAAATTGTGAAGTAGAAACATATAAATGTCCTAACTGCAAAGGTCCTCATATGGCATTAGACAGAAAATGCCCAATGTTTATCAAGGAAAAACAAATCCGGAACTTAATGACCGAGGAAAGTGTTACTTATCAAAAGGCCTTACAATTATATCTAGCTAAAAACGATAAGATCTCCAATACAAGTATAAACTCAAACACAAACAACAGACACGCCGAGCCAATAAACACCGTGGCAGTTATCCATCGAGAAGAATCTTCAGGCGATATTTTTTCAGAGAAGGAAGAAGAAGTAAACACTAACACAAATTTAAGCCCAACCCAAAAAACAAGTAATAAAAAGAAGAAACACAAAAAGTCAAACAAAGAAAGTATTTCAAATAAGCAGGTAGAAGAAGAAATCAATTTTACAAATATTAGTCACAATGCAAACGAAGAGTCTATGGATGAGGAGAAGAGTTACGAGAGGAAGAAAAGTTTTGAGCTTAGAAGATTATGGTTAAAACTGAAGCAAGTAATTATGTCTGCGGGTAAAGAACAATGGCAGGTGCCCATACATTTTTTTAGCTGAGATTAAATTCCTACGTCTTTAAATGAAAAATATCTGGTTTAACTCAGGGTGATGTTCTGAATTAGTTTGTGCAATAATTTTTGTTCGAGAATGTCGAGAATAATAGATATTCAGTCATAAACTTTTGTAGGTTATGTCTGGGTAACTTTTAATAATGTGTTTAATAGGTAATATTATTCAATTTCGTGGAAGTAAAAGGGGAATATCGCATTATCATTTCCCTTACCTAGTTATTTCAGCATGAAATGTATAATATACTCTTTGAAAAGAGTATATTTATTTAAACTAAGCGACTTGACTTTGACGTTTATCAAAAGGTCGTCGTCGTCGTCAACAACCAAGCTATATTTTTTAAAACTTGGATACTAGTCTTTTTGCCAATCATTAACTAAAAGTAATTTATTTATTTCTACTACACTACAATATTCTTACCTACCTCCGAGGAACATCTATACTTAGACATAAACTGTATTGTTAACTCATTTACTGCAATAAATACATTAATTATATTATTAATTAATATAGTTACTACTTGTCACTTAGCAGATAAAATATATAATGGCAACACTAAGCTAAAGAAAGTAACTGTAAAATCAAATAACTTTTTATTTATTATGATTTTATTTTAACCGTTTTGAACCAGCCCAAAAATATATTTAGAAAATGTAGACAATTAATAGAACGTCTTTCGTATATATCTCACTTTCAGACGCTCAAATTTAAGTCAGCTAAAATCTCGCCATTGTTCTTTGAAGATAAAATAGAATTATTGTTCGAAATCATTTTGGAAGAATGTAAGTTGTTTCTGGCAAACATGTTTAATGATTGGCGCTTTTTGAAAAAGATGTCTGCGTTTTTCAATGGCTAGCCAATGTAACAACTTGCAGATTAAATTAGTGCAGTGGAATTCAGGTAGTTTAAAGCCAAAGTTGGTAAGTTTTGAAACCTTACTAAATTTAGAAAATATTCACATTGCTATTATAAGTGAAACCTGGCTGGATGATGAAACAACTATCAATTTATCTGGTTATAATATCTATAGACACGATAGAAGTGACTCATACGGAGGTGTAGCCATAATTACTCATAAATCAATCCAAACCCAACTTCTCCACAGTCATGTCTCTAATTCGGGTATAGAAGTAGTACGAGTCAAATTACTTAATTGTAAAGATTTAGAAAATATTGTTTCTGTTTACTACCCATCATCAGTCGCTGTGAATGCTTCTGATTGGGACAATCTTTTTTCATTTGCATCAAGAAAGACTATCATTGCTGGAGATTTTAACGCCCACCACACGAATTGGTCATGTAAGACCGACCAGAGGGGGCTACAGCTATTGGACTCGTCACTGGAGAATGGATTTGTGCCATTAAATACTGGTGACCCAACACGAATTACTATGGTAAATAATGTAGTGGTCAAATCATCTCCGGATGTAACATTTACATCAACAGACTTAGCATTGGGTTTAAACTGGCAGGTTATTAACGAAAACCTAGGTAGTGATCACCTTATTATTAAAATTACAATAACCTGTTATGATCATAGGCGTTTTACTCAAAAACGTAACTTCAAGAAGGCGGACTGGGTAGCGTATCGTAATTATCTCGATTTTTCACTGCGCAGTTTTAATAGTTCTGTAACCGTCCAGGACAGATACGATTATATATTTAACGAAATTAATTTAGCTTGTGATAGAATTATACCTAATCTTCGTACATGTCAAGATCCTATAAGAAAGTTCAAACCAAAAGAATATTGGACGCCGTCGCTATCTAAAGCCGTAGCTGAAAGAAGGTTGGCGTTAAGTACGTTTAGAAAAAATCCAAATCCCGTAAATTTTACTATATTAGATGAGAAAACAGAGAAAGCCAGGCTACTGATACAGAAAGCGAAATCCGAAAACTGGAGAAAATTCTGTAATCAAATTAATGAAACCACATCGGTTTCCGACATGTGGCAAAAAATGCGTTGGTACAAAGGTTACAAGAAATCTAACTTTTTTATTCCAGAAGTAAAAATAAATGAAATGCATTGTTGTCTAGCCCCGAATTTTGTTTTAAACTCACCACCGGTGATACAATCTAGAAATGATTTGCTTGACTTACCATTTACCATGCAGGAGCTCAAACATTGCTGTAAGAAAAAAGACACGGCTCCGGGTAGTGACGGGGTAACATATTCTATGGTTTATAACCTTCCTTGTGTTGGTAAGCAGTACCTACTTGATTTATATAATGATATATACATTTCAGGCGTTGTTCCGAATCAGTGGCGTACTATTTTAATCATCCCCATTCCTAAATTAGTAGGCAGTGGTTGTGGTGAAACAAAAGTTAGACCAATCTCCCTTATGTCATGTTTATGTAAATTGTTTCATAGTACGATTAATAAACGGTTAGAATGATATATTGAGAAGCACCAAATATTATCTCCATATACTTCAGGCTTCAGAAGGTCACAGTCATGTTTGGATAGTTTAACAAGGCTTATCTCTTATATCCAGTTAGGTTTCACAAATAAATATCCTACTGTGGCTTGTTTTATAGATGTAGAAAATGCGTATAATAACATTTTAATTGATAAGGTAGTTGTTACACTAGACGAATAAGAGGTCGGTTATAACATTTGTAAGTACTTATGGTCATTCTTGAGTGCGAGATGTCTCCGGGTTAAAAATAGTAATAATGTAGACGAAATTAGTGCTAGATGGACTAGTAAAGGTCTGGCTCAAGGTGACCCTTTATCGCCCTTATTGTTCAGTATTACAACTTATAAAATTTGCAATTTTCTCAGTAATGTTAGCGTCTCCCAATATGCTGATGACTTTGTGATTTATTTAAGTGATAAGGATATAAATGTCTGTCAAGGTAATTTGCAAACAGCACTAAATACAATTTCAACTTTACTGGATGATTTAGGATTAAAAATATCAGAATCAAAATCACATGTTTGTGTTTTTAGCAGAGGAAGGAAAAAACAGCAAATTAAATTAGTTAGTAACGATAAATTCTTACCATTAGTAGAATGTGTTAAATATCTAGGGCTATGGATCGACAGAGCATTAATTTGGAGTAAACACATTAACGAAACCACAGAAAAAGCTTCGAAATTTTTAAATTTATTAAAAGTCCTGGCTGGTCCGGGTTGGGGTATTCATCCTAAACATTTGAGAACATTATTTATATCATTGATAAGGAGCCGAATAGACTTTGGTAGTTTTTTGTATGATAGTGCAGCCAAAACTCATTTATCGAAACTTAATAAATTGCAAAATCGAGCATTGCGAATTATAGGTGGTTTTATTAAAAGCACTCCAATATATGTAATGGAGAGTGAATTGTGTATCACCCCACTTAATTTAAGAAGACTGTACCTAGCCCATAAGTATTGTATCAAATCTATGTCCTGGTCAGAAAACATAACTGTTAAATTATTAGATAAACTAAGTGCCCTCAATCACACCGGGTATTGGAGAACAAAAAAAAAGTCGTCGCTGCTTCTAACTTACAGTGAATGTAGTTCATATGATATCCATTCATCCAATCCACTTGAAATGTTCTCACTTAACACTTGGGTAACTTACATACAAATGGATAAAGTTATTGTAGATAATTTAGAGTGCATTAAGGGTCCAAAAAAGAACGAAGATCTGGTATCTCTCAAATATCAGGTAATTGAAGAGCTGCATAGAAATTATATTGATTGGCGACGACTTTATACTGATGGTTCTAAGACCAAGGATGGTCGAGGAGTCGCTATATTTGATCCAGTTACTCAGTCATCCCATTGTTTTAAAACTAACTCTCATGTGTCCATTATGTCACTGGAACTCATAGCCATTTCAGAAGCCCTAAGTATATGCGGTGATACTGAGCAAAATATCGTGATCTTATCCGATAGTAAAAGTGCTCTTCAACATTTGGCTCGATGCGCTTCTGGTTTCAGAGGTACATCGATAGCCTACAAAATTTAAAAAAACATTTATGAATTTAACTTACGGTTAGTAAATGTGAGGTTGCAATGGGTTCCATCGCACATAGGATTAGCAGGTAACGAGGAAGCTGACAGGTTAGCAAAATTGGCAATAACAGAAGGCACGGAAATAACAATGACGCCTGATTATACAGAAATTCTGCCTAAACTTAAAACAGCTTGTTTTGAAAAATGGGATCTTTACTTTCAAGAACTAAGTAAAGTCAAAGGGATCTGGTACAAGGTCATACAACATCAGGCTTCTCGCATTCCTTGGTTTGTGGACATTAAAATGAGCAGAAAGTACATTGTAGCGGCTCTAAGACTTCGTTCTGGACACTATCCCACCAAAAGATTTGGTCATCTGATGAAAAAACTAGATGCCCCAAATTGTGAGGTGTGTGGAGTTATTGATGATGTCCAGCACCTTTTGGTAGAATGTGTCAAGAACCAGACGGGTAGGCAGCGATTGTCAAGATTACGTAGAATCAATAAGTTCGACATGGGTACGTTTTTTGAAATCCTGGCTGATCCAGGAAGTGATACTGCTAGAATTGTTTATGACATGGCAATGTGTCGGTAGTAAAACTTTTGTTAATGTTAAGATAAAATATATTATAAGTTGAAATGTAAAATAAGGTAAGGTTACGATGGGGCTGACATGCCTTAAAGGATAAAAGTCCTTAAAAAATAAAGATTAAAAAAAAAAAAAAAAAAAAATGATATTTATGAAATGGTATAATTTTATTATAATTTATGCCACTCTGTTATTTTGTAATAATGTGTGGTATTGTATATGTTTTTTTTTTATATATTGATTTACGGCATGGTATGATATAAATAATAATTAATGATATTATATAATTTAAATAATAATTTTGCATGCCTAAACTGGTACATCATAGTGAACTGCGCATTCACCTAACATCTGGAAATGTATAATTATATACTGTGTTGAGCATTTAAGATTTGAATTTCAATTTGAATTTGCAATTGGCCGTGTGCGAATCAACATCCGGCCCCTCGTAGCCCCTTGGACCAGCTGGGTGAGATTTAGCGCAATCGAAAGATTTCGCATCTCTCGTCCAGCGTGGCCAGTGCACTGGTATGGGAAGAGCCACTCCTGGTGGTGGGCATTAAAGTCCCCCAGTAACACTAGTTGGGCGGAGGGGTACCGTAGCTGAGCCACATCCGCCGCCTCACTAAGGTACTGTGTGAGCCTGGTTGTCTCCAGATCACCGCTATGCGATCGGTAGACACAGGCATAGATGATCTTATCCAGACCTGTGTCCACCAGGGCCCATAGCACTGAGTAATTTGAGTCTTCAATGTCACGGAGACGCCGATAGCAGATGTCATCCCGGGCGTACATGCATACACCAGCACGTGGCTTGAACATGTGCTCCAGGGTAAACCCTGGGTAAGATAGGTAGGCCACGTCTGACGGGCAACCGATCTGCGCCTCCGTAAGGAACAAGAGTGCTGGTTTCTCAGTCTCAAGGTGGTGATGGACTGCGACAAGGTTATGCAGACCTCGGATGTTGCTGAGGAACACCTTATGTGAGAGTGAGTGCTGACGCTGTTCAGCTTTTTTTCTCTTGTTCCCTGGCATTCTTGTTTTGAGTGAAAAGGAGGAAGAGGAGAAGGAAGTGAGATGAGGTTCCACGCTTGCAACCTACAGATACGTGTCGATAGAACGCCATCATTGGGGGACTGGTCTGGAGACTGCGGGGATGTCTGAGCCCCCCCAGGAATGTCCATCGGGCACTCTCGATTGGTCGCCAACCAGCACGATGGCGCATTCCGGGATTTTTTGACAGTTGGCGGGGCAGCCTTTCATGTATGGCTGGCACACTACTTGGGCCCCCAACTACCTGCGGTTGGCCAGCGGCGCACCGTGCCTCGGATCCCGCTACCCTCCGCGACCAGTCTCCCGATACGTCCATTACAGCGCGAGTCAGGCCGGCCTGCCTGCAGTGGAACAACTATCTCGACCCAACTCCTCTAGTTGCTGCACCGAGCATCATACCGGAACACGACTAGGCCGCTTGGCGGTACGTCTTTGCCTGGTGGGTGGTCGCAAGCCTTAGGCCGAAGCCTACCTCCAGTTGTCACCTGATTTGCACCATCCGGGGACCACGTGTAGGGAATCGAGTGGGGTACTCTCCTACGGACGTGGGTGACTCAGCCCCCAAAAACGTGGTTGCGGAAATCTTGCAGTCCCATTTATAGTTCGGTCAATATCTTTTGGGGTTTTTTTTATCAAGACTAGTTAGGTTAGTGGAAATGAGCTTGGTATATTAGGCCCGCCCGCAAGGAAGTAACCCTTTTGTTATAAATTTGTATAATGGTTGTTACCTCTGTTTACTGTGCTATGTTCATAATTACTTAATTATCATCCACTTAACCAATTCATAACTCTTTATGGATCGGCTTCTAGTCTGGTGTGCCAACAACCCAAAAATAGTTGTGATTACCAATATTTCATATGGCGACTGCATATCTGACCACCTTAACCCAGTTAATGGTTAACATGAAAAAACCTACAAATATGATTTTAAATTAGATTTTGTCGTACATTCTCCAAGCAACTGAGTTTCACTAAAACTCTCAACGAAGTTTTCTTTGTAAGAAAAGCCGAAACAACTGTATGAAGTTTCACTCCGCATTCTCGGTGTAGTTTGATTTTTTTGCGCTGGCAACATTGACGCTCTTTGGAATACCGATTCTGTTGGCATTCATCTTAACTTGACTTGATATACGATATTAGTACAGTTCTTAAATAAATCATCGTAGTTAATATCACGCCTGCGTACCCACCGCGTTTTTATCAGGCGACATTTGTCCTGCGACCTTGTCGCCCGAAACGAATTGAATCAAATATTTGAGGCTCGTACGAAGTTTGTAGTAGATCCGCCTAGGAAGTTCGCTAAGAGTAGGAATCTTGTCGACAACCTTTACCTCTTTCTGAACTAAATGCATTTCAATTTAGCATTATTCGTGGTGTGTCGATGTGACGGAATTTCAGCTATTTATGTTTAAATAGACAGTGACTGTTTTTTTTTATTATTAGCGAAGTGCACCACTCGCCACGTATTACCCTTTATCCCCACTGTCACAAGAATTTGCTACGGGCTGCGAATGGCCCCGTTTCGGAACCACCAATAAGTTTTAATCGTTCTTTATTTATTTAGTTCACGTTGTGAAAAGATTTTTATAGGCTTATCTTACGAAGAACCTAGGTACAGAAGGTTACTACGCAAGGCTAGCTTAAGCTAGCCTTGCTAGCTAGCTTAAGCTAACCTTGCTTATTAGGACTCTTCACAGCGTGCCTTGAGCGGGGCCAGTTTCCCACTTTGTGGAAATCTGGTCGTCTGGTCCTGCTCAGGAAGGCGGGGCGCCCTCGGGACTCGCCGTCCGCGTACCGGCCCATAGTGCTGCTAGACGAAGTGGGTAAGCTGTTCGAGTGGATTATCGCTGCCCGCCTCGTCAGCCACTTTTACAGAGAGGGGCCGGACCTGGACGAAAGCCAGTTCGGCTTTCGGCATGGGCGCTCTACCATCCACGCGATATCGCAGGTGAGAGTCCTGGCAGAGGAAGCGGTGTCCCGGGGTGGAGTGATGTTGGCGGTGTCCTTGGACATTTCCAACGTCTTCAACACCCTGCCCTGGAGTTGTGTTCGGGAGGCACTTCGATATCATCGAGTGCCTCTCTACCTCCGTCGCATCGTCGGGGCTTATTTGGCGGAGAGGTGTGTCACCTACGTGGGACGTGATGGCGTCGGAAACCAGCACCGCATGTCGTGCGGTGTTCCACAGGGCTCGGTCCTGGGGCCGCCCCTGTGGAACATCGGGTACGACTGGGTGCTGAGGGGCTAACTCCAACGGGGCGTAGACCTGACGTGTTACGCGGACGATACGCTGATCACCGCCCGGGGGAGTTCGTACAGGGTAGCAGCGTTGCTGGCGTCGGCTGCGGTCTCACAGGTGGTGAACCGCATACGGCGCCTTGGCCTGTAGGAGGTGGCCCTCAACAAGTCGGAGGCTATGGTCTTCCATAGTCCCTGGTGGGCGCCGCCGCCCAATGCCCACATCGTGGTTGGGGGGGTTCGTATTGCTGTCGAGTCTACCATGAAGTACCTAGGATTGGTGCTCGACAACCGGTGGGATTTCGGCCCCTACTTCCGACGGCTAGCGACCAAGTTTTTGGGCGCGGCTGGGGCGCTGTCAACGTTGCTTCCCAATAGCGCCGCCTGAAGGCGGCTCTACATGGGCATCGTGCGATCAATGGCCCTGTATGAGGCCCTGATCTGGGCGACTGACCTGACGGCCAGCAGCATCGCTTTTCTGTGGAAACCGCAGAGAGCGATGGCCGTCAGAGTCGTTAGGGGGTATCGCACGATCATCTACGAGGCGGCTTGCACACTGGCCGGATCTTCGCCCTGGGACCTGGCGGCGAAGGTACTCGCGTCACTGTATTGGTGGCGCGAGGAAGCGCGGGCGCGGGGCGAAGGGCTGATGCAGCGACATATGGAGTTGCGTCAGTCTCAGCTACGCGAGGTCCTGGTGGCGGAATAGCGGCACGGGCTTTTACACCCTACCGCCGGCCTCGTTACCATCGAGGCGGTCCGGCCGGTGCTCGAGCGCTGGCTCGAGAGGAGGCACGGCTCCCTGTCGTTTCGGGTGACGCAGGTGCTCTCGGGGCATGGTTGTTTCGGGAAGTACCTGTTTCGCTTAAACAGGGAGCCGGACGCCCGGTGTCACCACTGCGTCGACTGTCGGGAGGACATGGCGCGGCATACGCTGGCAGAGTGTGCCGCTTGGGAGGAGCCACGCCGTGCCCTCATCTCTGAAGTAGGCAGTGACTTGTCGCTGCCGGCCGTAGTCGAGTCTATGGTCGGCAGTGAGGAGTCCTGGGACGCGGTGGTATCCTTCTGCGAAACAGTCGTCTCGCAGAAGGAGGTTGCGGAGAGGGAGAGGGACAACGCCCTCCTTCAGCCCCCCTAAATGGGTCCAGGGGCGACGGACTCGGGGACGTCCGTCGCCCCCCACACATCAGGACCCGAGGTCGCGGCGCGTAGTGTTCCACGCGCGCCCCTCTTAGACGTCGCAGGAGGAGTCAAACACCTCATTCCCCCTCTAACCCGAGACCGTGGCCCGCAGGGGCGGGCCAGCACTAGCCGGGGGTTGCGGAAGTATCATTGCTCCCGCGACCCCCAGCGTAGGTGTGAGATGGAACACCGGGGTGGTTTTTAGTCAGTAGGAGTCTGACAGACCCCTCCGCCCCCTAGGGCGGAGGACATCCGATGAGGATATTCCAACCCGGAACCAAAAAAAAAAGCCTTTTTTATTAAAGAGTTTCAATATTACGCGAAGTCAGTTTATGCTGGCTTTTTAGCTCTGACTTGCAGTCTGTACATACGTTTACTTAAGTTATTGCTTCTACTTTTGGTTAGAGGGCTTGCTAGAACAACCGATGTTTTTTTTTTTAATTATCACTTTTTTTAATAATATTGTTTTAATTATAAGTTATTTTTTATTATTAAAAAAACAGAGCAAACTACCATACTATAATATTGTCTTGAACTCGCTCATTTATCTCAGACGCCAACAATGCAAGCAGAAACCCTTCTTTTATTAATCAAGCTTAATTAAAATACCTTTCAATTTCAAGTAATTAATGTGCTCGACATTGATAAGCCCAAAAAGGACACTGTGTCATTAAAACATAAAAGACTCCGTGCCGATTTCTGAATTAAGTATTTGAGGTTGTCAAACTATACTTAAGCTTGAGAAACCTGTCAAAATTTGGCACTAAAGTAGGATATGACACATTCTTAACCTCAAATACTCAATTCAGAAAACGGCCCATAATTCGATTTCATTTGTACCAAGATATGCAATGAGCTAAACATATAACTTTTAATCTCATAAATAACTGGCTGCCTTTCCGCAGCCTAATTGTGTAAGTAAATTCAACAAAGGAAACAATCTATTTCTTTCCCAAAAACGACTTTTCTCAACACAAAAAGTCGTTTTTTGGGAAAGAAACAGATTGTTTCCTTTGCCGAATTCACTTACACAATTAGGCTGCCGGTTGCCACTTAAAATTAAATACCGGATAAATTACTTTGAAGATATGAGCAAAAGATTGCATATCGAAGACCGCATCTGTCAATTACTGTGCCCGCTATAAAATAAAAAAAATAAAAAACAAAGATGGAGGGGCGGCCCGTCCCGCCAAAACAAAATGGACGAGTGTAGTAGCGCTTGAACGTCAATAAGCGTTGTTTTGTTTTTTGATTTTGGCTGCTATTCATGTTGGCTGGCTGTACGTATAAACTGTGATAATGTTCGGTAGATGTACTGATAAATGTGTAGTGTGGATTTAAGTTTGATTGAGAGAGTGTAAACGATTGCAATCCATATGTATACATAGATATACAATAAAAAATAAATCAATGTGAAAATAATTATGAAAGTCATGTAGTGTGTGTGTGTGTGTGCGTGTGTAGTGTGTGTGTGTATCTTTACTATGAAAGTGTGAAACTATGGAACGACCAACATTTTGCCATTACTTATTTATCAAAATTCTGAAGGATCAAATAACATAAAAGTCAAGTGATCGTCATATGTCAGGACTGTCACCAGAAGCGTGATCATAAATAAATCTATGAATTGGCAAAGGAGGTCTGAGTAAGGTGGACTATATTATATACTATATATCTTTTTTGGATTATAATAATGAATGGTAAGTTAAGATAGGGAATGGTAATATTAGAAAACATTTGACAAAAAAAAATTACTTGTCTATAAAAACCCTTGTTAAAATACTAAAGAGGAATACTCTCGAATGTATTACTCTATTGTACGTACTTCAGGGAATACAATGATGCAAGTTTTAACTAAACCGATTTTCTAGAAGCAAGATACCTTTAATACAGAATATTACTTTTCAGCATTTTCGTAAACATAAAGAAACCCAGCAATACGCTTGTTTTACTCGATATTGACATTTACTTAAGAAACTACTCAAAATTTCCTATTTGAAATCTAGCCTACTACTACTACGTCATAATAGCATCTGAAGAAGCTACAAGGGATATTCATTTATCTTTAGATGCGATCTCTATATTAAAATTGGCGAGCGTTGGCATCATGTAGAATACATACGACTATTTGGCATTTAGTTTTTTTTTCTATGTTATTGTAAAAATGATATGGATTCTGTCTATTTGTTGAAAATATTTATGCTGTAATACAAGCTATTAACTAACAAAGAAAAAAAAATTGGTACTTATTTGAAAAACATAACAAGTATAACGAAATCATTTTAGAATTAAGTGCCTTCCATTGTTACTAGTTGATTCGATTATATTGCAAAAAGTAACAAAATAAAACTGTTAAAATCGTGCGTAAATCAGGATGTCTGTTATTCAATCACGCCTCAACGGCAGAACTGATTGGAACTACATTTGGCACAAATAATCCTTTTTATCCAGTGACCATAATCTCTTAGAGTAAGATTATTTTGAGTCTGTGTAAGGGACAGATGTATATGACTTAAGTTTATGGTCACGCCATTTTGTTTTTAGCCTGGTGAAATGCTCATGCACACTGCGCTACTACGGGGAGATACTGCAGCGCCGTTATGTGGGACTCCAACCCACTAAAACTCACGGTGTCCTCCTGTGACGCTTATGGCGGGAACACGGCCACGCGTTAGCACTCACCGCGAACCCGCCGCGGCTATCCGTCTCCTGACTCTCCTCTGGGGAGTACCCCCAATCACCGGCGCACCAGAACACACTGTACGCCGTGACCACCCCAGGGACCAAACCAGCACATGGGCACCAGACGGCCCCGTCACGGGTGCGTCTGGCGGCGGCCCCACCGCATCTGCCATCAGACGGTGGCGACCCCGTCCAGGCCGCGTAAGGTAAGGCGAGCGGCGCACAGCAATACCGGCACTCATCTTCCGCTGCGGCCTGCAACCCTCAGCCGCGATATCGTATGAGTGTGGGAGGCCCCATACGACATCACGGCTCGCCTCAGTTGCGATGTCGCCCAGGCAGCACCGCAACCTACATGTTACATGTTGGCCACTACGTCGTCGGCTTATCGACAAAAGCCCTGACGAGCGGCCCCTCCTCGGGTTCCTCTTCGCTTCACCGTGGAATACCAAGCCACGGTTACTGAGCCTCCCCGCCGCGACAATGCGGGCACCCACCGGAGGGGATTGTCACCCCCGTGGTATTACTTTTACGTGGGACAATTTATTACATTCACAAAGTTTATGCCCTACGCAAAGATTTCTGACAGTAAGTAAGTACCTACTCATTTTGACCGACTTCTCCTAACCCTTCTACACACCTACGTCACTAAAAATTATTGTATTTTTCTGTTCAAAAGGCCTCACAAACCATTTTAATTAAACAAAATTGTATGCAAGTAAAGTCTGTACCGAAAGTAGTATTGCCATATTTTTCATGCAACAGCCATATGAAAGTAACAACAGGTCTTTAAATTGATTACAACGCTCAGGATAGATGGCATAGAATAAAAAAATAAAAGAAAAATGTTTTTCACCACTTCGTCCGTGGTTTAATTTGCAAGATTCAAATCTTTTGCCGAGTACAAATGGAAAATATTTCCACGGGAAAATAATACTGAGTTAAAACGTATATTAAGTCCTAATCTAAGTCATGTTTGCTATGTAGCCAATTTTGTCCTAATCGGTCCAGAGGTTATGAGTCAGTAGTCTAATCGACTCGGTCACTCAAACAAAGGAAAAATACCTTTGATTAATGTCAATGAATAAATAACAAACTTTAATTATTAATTTGATTGCAGGGTTATGTTGTGTAAATTACTTAGATTAAAGGGTTTCGTTTTTACCAAAAACAATCAATGAAATACTTACACATCAAGTTCTTTTTTAGAAGACACATACCCTCTTACAAATAAACGCAGAATAAAGTTATACCAGGTATAAACCTATGAAAATGTATGGGTATACCTTAGTTATACCTGGTATAACTTTATTCCGCGTTTATTAGTAAGAGGGTTAAACTTTATCCACACAATAAAAATACCTATATTCTTTATCTTTTACTCAAAATAATTACACTGACGTTCATGTAATAGTACCCATTACATTTTTCACACCTGAGGCAGTTAAAGCTTTGAGATAATATTTCATCTTTTAGTACCGAGGCTGCCTACTTAAATTTAACAAATGGAAAACAGGAACACTTGCAGACTTTATTTGTATAATCTAAGTTGCAGACTATTTAAGAGTATTTACGACTTTATTCATGTGCATTTTATCTGCTCGACTTGTAACGAACTAGACCGCAGTTTTTAGTTGTGAGCTTATCAAATTATTAGATCGAGAATTTCACTTTCATTGTATGTTGATACTCGTACAAACAGACATACAGGTTGATTTTTCTTTCCTTTTCACAAAGTATTTATTTATAATGGGTTTGACTTCCCGTCTAACCCATGTGGTATTTATTCCACATATACTTACGATTTAACAACACTATACAATCCATCTTCACATCTTTTGATATTGTATCAATTTGTGTAACTCATTTTTATATATATTCTTTGTATTATTACATCTGGAAAGCATATTTAGTTATCTCTGACTGTTTTAAATATCTAAAACTTAAATTATATTCGTAATTTATAATTCTTGCAATATTTTTCTAGTGTGACATTTTCATCTGACATGACATCTGTCTGTCTATTTTATTTTCTTAAAGCCATAGACATACCTAAGGTACCATGGACTACCTAGACCTTTCCTTAAGCTAGTTGTACATTATTGTAAGGTCAGCGCACACTGATCCGCCTTTGTAAAGCCGTTTTTATTCGTTCTGGTCTCATTGAGATTTGAATTTAGAAGAAATGGCAGAACGAATGAAAAACGGGGTTCAGCTTTTTAGTCTAGAGTCTGGTCTGAGCGCCAAGAGTCTGTTATACGTATACGAAGTGTATTTTCCATTCTAAAACTCTTAAAAACTGTGAGTTACCAGCTCATGAATAACTATTATTATCTGAAGTGCTCCAATAATATATATTGTGTGTGATATACTGAGTATCATTTGTCTGAATCCTGCCTATCGTGTACCTTCGTAACTACGGCGTGAAACGCCACAGCCCTGATTACTCGACACTCCTTGTTGCCTACGTCACTACCTGTGAAACAACCCTTCTGCCCGATTGCCTGCCCATCTGTCTACCTCGGGCATACCACATCCTCCTGTTCGTCCTGCTGACCTGCCTACCTGCCCGATTGCCTGCTCATCTGCCGTTCTGCTGTCTACACAACTTCCTACCTGCCCGATTGCCTGCTCATCTGTCTACCTCGGGCATACCACATCCTCCTGTTCGTCTTGCTGCCTGGTTAGCTGCCTACGTCGCGCAAAGCCGGACCTTAATATCATATCCTTTTTAATTTTCTTAGCTTTAATTTAAATAACCTTTTATCTTAATTTTTATTAACGTGCTCGCTCTCCGGCGCTATACGTAACGCTATACCCGGTGCAGCTGAATACAAATACTAATGTATTAAGCATGTTTAAAAATGATCGGACCTCCACAACCCACATATTGGGTAAAAAATACTTCTTGGATAAACTGGTTGTCTGGCTTACCAAATTCTAATTCCATCACAGCCTGAGTGAGATCCTCAAAAGATAGGTGGGACCAACGGTTGAAAGTTAAATAAACTTATTGTAAAACTGAATCTCCCTAAATCTAAATTTGATTCGCAAAACTTCTGTTACCATAGCTTATTATCAAAATATCTAGTAAAATCAAATGCACTTACCTTATTATCATGAAAACTTAATAAACACGAATTAATTATTGACGAACAATAATTTGTTTGCATTCTGTCCATTTGTATTAAAATTCACCAGTTACTAAAGTAAGCTTAAAATGTTCAATTCCATTATTTGCAATTTAGAAAGCAAATAGTCCCGGCGCGGCGGCCAATAAAAATTATGAAACTTCTTGTTAGCTTTCATGCAAATTGAACTCGATGCGCTGTTTTTTGGCAGTATTTGTAAAAAATTGGTGGCGCGGGCGGTGAGTATTGGTAAAGTTAATAAGATAGGCGATTAGTTTCTTATTAGTGTTGGGTGGGATTATGTGAGAAAAAGGGTAAGAGTTTCTTTATATTAATGAAAAAATATATTATGGGGTTGGACAACGGGAAGTAATTTTATTATTTTATTTATTAAATTCCCTTTGTCCACATTAACGGGGACATGGCCTACGGGGACAACGGAAATACACCTCCATGCCATGGCTGTTTAATTTTGTTTTACTGCCCGTTGTTTATTATGGATGGTACGGGAATCAAGACGGTGGTCTATTTGAAGTCAAATTAATAAAAAGGGAACATTTTTTGTGTCTTTGTTTAGGTATAGATATTATTATCCGTTTCAGAAATTATTGCACTTTTATGCTGCTGCTGCTTCTCACGATGCGTGATATCACGAGTGGCACCGCGCCCGCGCCGAGTCTATTTGTAGGCGCAAGCACGTCACCCGACCTCACGGACGCGGCGCGACGCTCGTTGAAGGTTCTGCGCCGTATATACTAGACGGACCGTGGCACGGATGAGTACTTCACGGATGAACGAGTCTAGATGAAATTAACGTGTGCAATAGTGTAATTCATCATCTAAAATTGTTTATAAATAGCTCCAAATTAAATACAAAACAATATTCCACTACATCCTAACTTTTAATCTATCTAGTTGAGCATACAAATATGTTTGGAACACTGATCTGACCTCAAGTAAGACTTTGCCCAATATACCGAGTACCTATTTTGATAAGTTAAATATGGCATAAGGGGCCAAGTGAATGACGGGCTTAAATCTGACCTTAGTGACAGGCGTCAATGTGTTCAAATATATCAAAAATCGTTAATGGAAACAAAGTAGAATATAAATCTAACTTTAAAACTAATGCAGTAGGAGTACCCCAAGGCAGTGTAACAGGATCATTTTTATTTCTGCTTTATACATATTAATGACCTCCTCAAAGCAACTCGCCACGAAACAATCTTATTTGCTGACGATACAACACTAATAATAAAATGTAATGACATAAATAAATTGGAACAGGAAATTAATGAAGCAATCAAAGACATAATAATTTGGCTTAATAACAACAATTAAAAAATCAATATAAATAAAACAAAAATAATTCAATTTCAAACTTATAAATCAAACTTTCAGACTCTTAGTATAAAATATGAAGACAGTACCCTAGAACAAGTAGTAAACACAAAATTCTTGGGCATAATAGTGGATCAGAACTGTTACTGGAAGTCGCACATCAATTACGTTTGCGATAAGCTAGACAAATTCGTATACGCATTAAAACGGCTACGAACAACGGTGTCCATAGACGCAGCAGTTACTGCATATCACGGATACGTATCGTCTGTGCTATCAGATACTATGGGGCAATTCAGTTGACATTTTAATGGCATTTCGGCTTCGATCAAGAATACACCTAGATTGAGGATCCCATACAAAACTTATCTTTAAAACTGAAGCCAATTTTGTTAAGGTAATTCTAAGAATTCTACTTGGATTAAATATACATTAATGTAAATTCAACCTTAAACGCAATGTTTAAAGTTGCATTCACAAAACGATGTATAAAAAGCAATAACAATTTTATGAGCTCAATAAAATTTAGTCTTACACGCAAGTGTTAAAGTCTAAATCACAATGTGCCAAAAAAATCAATTCGAAATTCGAATTTTTTAAATTTATGTTTGAGCTTGGACAAGGAATGAGTGGAGTCGAAACGTTCAATTTTTTTTTTTATTTCATCGATCTATAAAAATACTAGATTAAGAATCAGGAACGAAAATAAGTCGCTCAAATGGCCACACACACTTACCTACCTATATTTCTATATTATAAAAATCAATTGCTGTTCGTTGGTCTCGCTAAAACTCAAAAACGGCTGGATCGATTTGAATAATTATTTTTTGTTTTGTACGCTCGAATAGACAGTTAAAAAAAATAGATTCGTGGGTAGGTAGGTAGGTAGGGTAGTTAGGTAGGGTAGCGTTTGCATGAAAACTTGAAAATTAAAAGTCAGTTATATGTAAGTACAAAAATATTTATTAAAAAATGAAACTTAAAATTTCAGCAATAAGGTTAAAAACACTATGAAGGAAATTTTGGGGTTACTTTATTTCGTTTTCAATGGTGTCAAATATTTCTGACTGATTTAAAAAAGTAGTCGGACCAAAATAACACAATAGTATTTAAAAAAAAAAAAAAAAAAAAATTGCTTTACAAACTACTCCATGCATTCTCTGTTCCAGAACAGTCAATGTTTGTTACAATAGTTGGCGCGTTCGCTTTGTCGACGCAAACGTTGGTCAAACAATCATAATATTTGGTAATTGATTCATATTTTCTATTTAATTCGGTTTTTACTAAAAGAAAAACACTTAATGATATAAACTTACCGAAAATAAGATATTCCTTCCAAAATCAAGGTGTTACGGTGGTTATTTTCACATTTTTTGAACGCACATTGAGGAATTTTTAACGTATTAATGTTGGCTATGATTGGACCATACTAATTTTGATTGAAATAGGGCCACAAACGTATTTGTGGCCCAATTTTTCGGCCCGTTTTTTAAGCGCTGACCGGGAATCTAGGTGTATTCTTGATTGAAGCATTTCGGGTACAAAAGAAGTGTGTTAGGGCAATATCTGGCGTCTGGTTTTTGGACAGCTGTAAACCTTTATTAAAAAAACTACACATATTACCTTTACCCTGCATGTATATCAAAGAACTATGTATGCTTGTAAAAAAATATCCGCACTATTTTCGCATGCAATCAGAAGTCAGTCGTAAGCAGGCTATTGCTAGAAATAAGTACAAATATTAATTAAATGTACCTCAATGTAGATTGCAAATATTTAGGAGGAATGTTTATGTTAATGCCATTCAGGGGGGTAACCACAAGCTCTTAGAGTAAGGTTATTTTGAGATCGAGTAAGGGACAGATGTATCTGACTTGTATACATCTGTCACTTACTCGATCTCAAAATAACCTTACTCTAAGAGCTTGTGGTTACCCCCCAGGTGTATAACAAGTTACCTAACGCATTTAAGGAACTTCCCATCCCCATGTTCAAGAAAAAGCTGACAAGTTGGCTATTATATGGAATTTTGTAAAAATCCAAGATGACATGAACTTAATTTTGACATTTTAAAGTAACAATTATCTAATTTTAATAATATTAATTCATATTGGACCTACTCAATTCAATTCAATTTATTTCATCACAAATAAATACTACTACTACTGTAAATCGCAAATCTTAAAAATAATTATGTACTAAGTTAATGACAATTAAATATTTGTACACCATATATTTCGTGGTAGAATGTATAGAACTAACAATAGTATATTATGCAACTAGTGAATAAAAGACGGATTTAAAGCGAGGGCCATAGATGAATCAAGAGCAAGTGAAGGATTCTAACGACTGAATCACGACCGTAGGGAGTGATTCATGATGATTGAATCACGAGCATAGCGAGTGATTCAAGTGTTAGAATCATGAGCGACGCGAGTGATTCATGGTCCTCGATATAAATCCGTTTTATTCAAGAGTTGCATACTATATTTTATACCATGACTTCGAGAAAAAGAAAGATTTAAGCGAAAAGCACAAGGAATATTACGAGTAATAAATAAATGAATGGTTTTTACCTTCAAAATTTACATAAAATGTGAAACCCTGACCCCTGAGCTAGGTAACAGCACCTGTGTTTCAGGGGTCACTGACCACCTCCGTTACGTTACATAATTATAATTAATTAAATACCTTTGCAATTAATATAAGAATTACAATCCAAACAAGTACTCAATAAATATCTTAGACTAAAATCAAAATTATTATTAAAATCCTAAATAACAAACTCAAAATTAAAATCAAAGAAGGAATTTGTGTATCGAGTATTTTTTGCGCAAGGAGGTGCAAGGAGGTTACATAGCATTGAGATGGACGTCTAATACATTGGTGTGTTCCAAATTCAAAAACCAAAACAGTTATTAAAATGCTTTTTATTCACTGTTTTCAGTGAATAAAATAAGCTTTTTAGAGGGGGAATGGTATAAAAATATTAACACCATACTATGTACAAGTAAAATTTCAAAAACCCCCGACACATTTATCTTCCGAAAACACCCCGATTTAAACAGTAAAACGCCCATGACTTTTGAATGGCTGAACCGATTTTATTCAAACATAGCTAAGAACACTCTCGACAAAATAACCTTTCAAACAAAAAAAACTAAATTGAAATCGGTTCATCCGTTTAGGCGCTATGATGCCACAGACAGACACACAGATACACAGCAACACACGTGAAACTTATAACACCCCTCTTTTTCCGGCGGGGTTTAAAAACTACATTCTTACAAATAAATAAAATTCTAATTCTAAGTATTTATAAAATGGAAATATTATGTTGCAACTTGAACTAGGGTTGTAAACTTATTCTCCGTCTGTTCAAATGCGGGGGATTTCCACACGAACTCGTATATCAACATCTGCTTCTGCAGATTTTTAACGTTTGTTTAATAGTGTTGTAATACTAGGAAATTCGTTCTCAAAAATTGTGGTACTTTCAATGTTGCGAAGATATAACTGGAAGTCATCATCATTATCATCAGCCTTTTAATGTTCCCACTGCTGGGACACAGCCCTCGATACTCCAAGTATTTTTTTGTTATTATTGATAGGCTAGTGTTTGAACACTACCTCAGCCGATGGTAAGCGATGATGTGGTCGATGATGAAGCACCCTTGCCTCGAAGTTTTTACTCCCATGTTACTGCCATAGTTTCAAAAAACACGTTGCAGTTGGTTCCAGCTGTCGTTAGTATCTAGATCTTTGACAGTATTTCCAAGGGGTATCGTGGAGATAGTCGGCCCATGTAAAATACTGGTACCCAGCATTGCTAGGGAAAAATACTAGTATCCAGCTTCATCGTGTTAGACTGTAAGCCGACCACAACGTAGTTGTTAAAAGGTTAGGCAGATTGATTTTTTATTCATAGCCGCTGCCAGTTCTGTCTGCTTTTCGAAAATTTGATTATTAATCGTTTTACTGCTTTTCAGGAAAAATAATGTTTTTTTTCCAACTCCGCATCTGCTAAGATAGCGTCCGTTAAATCCTTATCTTAAATTATTCTGACTTATATTCTGTCCTAAGCACACGACAAAATTATGTTGTTTTGTTGAGTTAGAAAGTCGAAGTTATTTAAGTAACACAAATATTGTCAGAGTTGTTTAAGTTGTTGTTGTTGTTTTGTTTAAGTTTAATTCTAATTATAGGATTAGTTCATAAAAATTTTTCGGTGTTGTCTTAAATGTAGACTTCTTATTTCGTATTAAAATATGGCAAACAAGCAGAAGCCATGTTCTCTTTGAAATAATTTTCATGCATTCAAAGATTCAAAAAAAAACATTATATATACGTAATTATGGAAACATCTGTCATATATTTAAAAATAAAGTTTTGACTATGTAAACATTTCAAGTTGAAAATAGAGAAGTATAGACTATTTTTATCCGAATAAAATACAATATTTGATATTGATGAAAACCTTTTATTAATAACTCACCTTGCTTGCTCTTGCCAACATTGGATTGCACAAAATCATTAAAATCTGCAAAGTTTAGGATACACTTTTACTAATTGGTATTAAATTTCTAATCCCATTGTAATTTGTTAAGCGAATTGATTCAATTAATTGAAGACTTTTACAATTTAAAAGGTAGAATTAAAGTTATGTTTTTATTTATCAAGCTTAGGACACAATCGCCGAGATTAAAACAAATAATGTGTTTTCAAGCGAGCACTTTATTTTTTTTATTTAAGTGTTGCAAAAGTATTTTCTTCTTTCATTAAGATTTTGTTTTCGACTTTCACAACCAAAAAAACTCAGCCTCTTCACAAAAAAAAAAAAAAACTAAATTGCTTTATTTAATTAGGTCATTAAGCGGCACTTTTAAACGTGAAAAAAAAAGTAATAATAATTGATTCTACCGTCCATTCGGAAATGTAGCTTGTTATGGAGAAGAACGGACAAGAAACTCCACATTAACTCTTTTTTAAAAAAATGTGTTTAATAAGTATTTGGTTACATTATTCTTGTTAAAAAATACATATATGTGAGAACGATGTAAAAAAATACGCACTTAAAAGTTTCTACAGTAAAACAAACAATTAGAAATACAATAAATAGGTAATTAAAAACAGGCGGAGGCAGCTAAGTTATGACCAATCCCAACTGATGGCGCCTGTTCACGAACATGACACATGAATTTACGCTGTAATCCCATTCAGCAATCCTAATTAGCAGACACAATAGCTTAAATGGTGTGCGGGCGACGTTTGAGCAGAAACTTTTCCTTTTGATTTTGCATTACCCATTGCCTAACCTACATTTATAAATACACATTTAGCAGCGCAGCTGTTATATATTTTTATTTACTATTCAATATAAAACGGTAAATGTCACACATATTTTTCGTGTTTACTCTAGCAGAATCGGTGCGTTTTACGGTAATACATCAAGCCGCTCAGCCGTATACCGGTATGCAAACTGAATACCCACATAAACGTTGAACCTTGCCAATAAATCTCTCATCTTCTATAGGTACAAATAAATAAAATTAAACTGTCTGTATGTAATATCAAAATAATAACGTTTTATTGAATGCATGCGAAACTGTGTTACGGTACTTATAACAAATACGCATTTTTTTAAGATTTTTGTCTATCTGTTTGTTCCGGGTAATCTCCGAAACGGCTGGATCTATTTTACAGAGACTTTTTAAAAACTGAACCCGCTATTATATATTTATGGCCTCATAAGAAAATACATATTTTTCAATCGGTGTTCGTTTATTTCATTTCAACTTTGAATATGTTAATTAAGAAATAAAACGTGTTGTTTATGTTAACCGGTGACTGTAAAAAAAACATTGAAGAACGGTTGTTTTATTTTACGTTTTTGCGACTTTTAATTATGGTGCTGCTGATTTCATTCGCGATAAACTGCCATACTTGATATTCAGAGGCAATTGTGGATAATTTACAAGTAGGTATATCTAATTCAGCAATACGGATATCCACCTATTTAGTAGGGTAATATTTAACCGTGTCTCTCAATTTCGGGTGTCATATTAGGTAATGTATGCCATTTTAATAACAGATATCCAAAAATAGCACATACCGCTAATTATCAAAAAATCAGCCCGTAATGACCCACTACGGGGTATAAGCCTCTTTTATTTTCTGCCATACTTTGCGTCCATTTTCTGTGTTCCTCATTCAGTTGTTACCCACAAATACGTAGTGATATCGTCGCACTTTGAAAACTAGCTCACCTATACCAATCACATGTCACATTCTGAAATTACATATAATAGCTTAACTGGAACAGCTAAATCTGAACTTACTTAGAAATAGCAAGTCTTAAAAATTCAGAATAAATGTCATTATAAGTCAAAGATTTTTTTAAAGTAAAAAGCCGTCAACATCAGCGAGCAGAGATTTTTGGAACAAGCAAGCCGCGTGACGCTAAAACTATATAAATAATCTGAAATGAACAGACACATCTAATTGATTTGGTTTTTCTTTCATAGTATTGGAAACGAAATATGAAAGTTTTGACACCGATATAGCTTAATCTTAGTACTTGAATTCATAAATGTTGTGTGTTTTACATAAAAAGGCACATTCAACGCGTTATTTATTGATGTTTTATCGGTGCAAGTTTTTTTTCTATAATGCCAGTCTTTAGTATTCGTCTCTCGTATCAACACAAATTCATGACGATCAATCCTGTTGAAAATAATTTTGATTTAACTTTCACTAATTAGCGGCAAAAGCTAGTGCTATAAAGCTATAAATCACTAGCTTTTGCCGCTAATTAGTGAAAAAAAAGTTGTTTCAACGACGACGAGGGAACCACGACACCCAGTAATGAGGAACGCGGCGCCAGGAGGAGGAGGTTTACCAGCAGCTTCGTCCGCGTGAAAGTTGAAAATGACTCTCTGGAATGTTATCGCATGATCTACTCGTTTTCCAAACATCCAAATCGTTGCAGCCGTTGAGGTGTGATTACTTAATTAATAAACAAATATAAACACTGAAATCAAAATCCCAACTTTCAATGTTAGATTCACCCACTAACCTATTTCCGCAGTTAATTAATGTCGTCAAGCGACGATGGTTATGTTCTTCTTGCAAAAATGTTTATGTTTTGAACTGACAATACCTGGAAAGCGCTATTTGGCAACATTTACGGTGACTATAGTTATAAAAGCGTATAAATATGTATTCAACAGATGAATAGATTAGCGAAAGCATGGAAAACCACCTGAGTTTATTATTGAAATGACCACTTCAAATATTCTTTACTGAGAATCTTTTACTCTAAATTAAATCACAATTTTATGAATACTACTTGATACCATTTTAATCGCTTTAAAATATAAATTCCATTAAGTCACATTTGCAAAACAATATTTGAACACTTCATATTAATCGTCGACCCGATTTCTTGCCCTATTGGGCATCAACACTATATTAAAATCATTAATACGGTGATATTTGGATTGCGTGAAAACGCTGTAAAACATAAAATGCAATGATACGAACCAATAGTCTTATAGTTATAGCGCCGCCATTTTGCATCCCAAAGACCCAAACATCAACTTTTCTGCCATGACGTTAATTTATTTTTAATTTTCCATGGTATAAAACCGTTCCGAGAAATGAGGTCGTATTTCTATTCTTATTTTTTTATTGTTATGACTTATTGCTGTCCTAATTGTGATGAATTGTTGATGTTTGTAAATGGATATTGATATTTGGAGATGGACAATAAAGATTTGGTTACTTTTCTTTTGACTGAGAAAGAAAAACATATTGCTTGTTTTTAATTCTGTTTCAATTCATTTTGTTGACACAATTATTGAAAATTGAATGGTTGTTCATGCGGATAATTTGGAACTTCTTTTGATTTTTTCGTGTTAGTTAAAATTTTGAGAAGATGGCGGGTCACCTTGGATGGTTTCCTCAAAAATAGATAGAATGATGCGCAGCACCAAATGATATAGAAGGAATGGCATGCGAGGGAAATGGCAGGAATATCCTAATATCCATAAGTGGGACATTCCTGTGTCCGGAGTTGGACTATGCAGGCTAGGACAGAAAAAAATGATAATATATTTATTTTATGCATACCAGTAGACAACACTTAATAGACAGAATCTTGTCAGTCATAAAGCTTTCTCGACAGACAATAGAGTCAAAACATTATGGGAGACCGTGGCCGAAGAGCTTACACCTATTTTAGCACCTAAAATAATAACAAGTAGTATTTTTTCTTCCATCCTCCCCTGTCAACAATCAGGTTATAAGTAATGGTTTAAATCTAAAAAGATATCCAGCTCAACAACTGACGAAATGGCAAAAGAAAACAACAAAAAAAACACCCGGTTTCTCAGAAATTAAATATTAAAAAGGCATCTTTTATAAAAATACCAGGTAATTTACCGCTCATTTGTCACCGATGGATCGTATAGGCTGGAATTAATTTTACGTCTTCATTAGAAACGAGTCGTACCGTAAGCCGTAAAATTGTCGTAAATATGAATTTAGCAGTCAAATGTGGAACGTTGATGTTCAGATTATATTTATTACGTATCATTAAGGAGTATAATGGGGGCGAGCATGGTATTATTGAGTATCCTCAAATGTATGTAATGTGTGTTTTACAGTTCTAAAAGTCTGTTACCGAGATACAATTGTTGTTCAAAAACTTTTTACTCTTATTCCTCCGCTGTTCTTTTCTAACTCATTTTGTTGCAGAATCTATGACAGTTGTCAAATCGTTTCATTGGGACTCGACGAGCTTCATTGCCTCAGCACTTTCTGGTGGTCGCCACTGTTTCGTCGCAATTCTGGCTTTCAGAAGCATTTGCAGTGGTTCGTTGTGTTGTGAGCAGGTCTTGCCCTAAAAACTGTGTTGAATTAGATTCAAATAAACCCATGATCACCCATAGACTCTGCTCTTGACTCTGGCCAACTTGGGTACGAGGTACGATACATCTTTTATGTGACTTGGCTCGCATTGAACCGCTTTATGAGTCTCTATGGGCGGTCACATCTTCAACAACCCAGTAACTCAGTCGTTAGTGTTAACGACTGTCAAATACAAGCCAGGAAGAAAGTTATACAAATTCTATTAGCAAATGACATAGTTTCTGTAACATAACTTTAAAGCAATCTTGCAAGAGCATAGTTATAAAGTTCGGTAATAAAACTTACATTGGAAACCACAGCGGTTCCGAGTTTACGTGACATAAAGTACTTCATAATTTTAGTAAAATTAACTGAGAATAGTTGTTGAAGTCAAACTTATAATTTTAATGCTTTTATTTACTTTCACGCGCCAAGTTACAGTTCTACGGCGTAGCTTGCTAGTGCTATGATCACGTCGTCATTACTTACTACTTTAGTACCGAAGAATTTGAAAGATTGTATGTTTGGAAAATTCAAGGTTTTGATTGTCTTTTATACGGGTGCATTATTTATTTATGTATTTATTTATTATTAAAATCTCCCATACAACTATCATTATATATGTTTCTACATATTTGTGACGCATGTCTCAAGTGTTGTCTGGGTATTTAAGATAACTAGTAAATATTTCTGAGAAAAATCTTTACCAAAATTTGTATGTTGTTTTGAGGATTACACGTGATATTATGCAAGGATTAGAAAGAGGTGCAACCTATAGTAAACCCACATTTCACAAATCTTTGAGTAAAATTTCAAACTTTGAAATTTCATATGATCAAATAGTAATGTTAAACAAGTTGAACAAAACTTATTGTTAAAGTCTACCGAACTAAAATCTTTGTCTTTTGAAATGACTTAGTTAACATAACAATAGCTGCCTCGAAATCTTTCAAAATGTTTTAGTAAATTAATAAATTATATGAAATAGTAAAAGGTTGTTTAACATTAATGTAATTAACACGGATTGCTTTAAATCAAATGGTTTGGGTACAAAAATATTGCAACAGTAAAATTCGGCATTCTGCAGTTCTTTAAACTTGTTAATTAAATAGATACGGTACATTGACGGCCACTGGGGTATTATATCAATAGATATCCAATTGTCTAACTTGTTCATATTATAAAATGAGTCAAGGCTTTGTAGGTTAAATGAGTGATTCGAAATACCTACTCGTAGTTTTTGATGTAATTCATATCGTACGTGGTCAAAAGCTTCATAAATTTCGAACTTGGTCTGTTTAACAAATTAGATACTTATGAAAAATATCATCTAGGCAATACAGTAGGTACACTTAAAACTTTGGGTAGGTGTTGTTATAATCCAAACCCAAAATCCGAGCACACATCTGAAAAATATTTGAAAAACTTTGTCTTTGAATACAATCTTATACATAAATATATATAAACAGTACGTATATATGTCGTCGTGATATGATGAAAACAGGGAATTGATCAAATCTCCAAGCGATTTCATCAAATCACGGAGGATGTTAAAATTACAACACGTTTTTATCATTTCCCTAAGCAAATCTGGTGATTTGACAAATCTCACAAAAAAAATCTAGTGATTTGAACAAACCCCTAAATTGATTCAGTGAAAAGATAATAAAACATGTAACAAAGTCGACGTAGCCCCGCTGCGCGGGGCTCCTATTTCTGTCTGCAGGGTCAAAAGTAACCTAACACGAACGAGATGACGGGAGCTGCGTTCGCTCGCTTTGCTCGCTCACTTCAGCTCCCGTCATCTCGTTCGAACCTAACCTGTCCGTGTCGGGGTGCCCTAAGTTCCCGAGCTCGCTTCGCTCGCTCTTGGACTGATTCTTTGACCATATAACATAACGCAGCCGATTACCTCGGAAAGCAAAGTACAAAATAAACCTTTAAATTACTACAGAAAAGTTATTTTTGTCATTTCACTGAACCAATTTTGAGATTTGTTCAAATCACTAGATTTCTTTATTGGGATTTGTCAAATCACCAGATTTGTTTAGGGAAATGATAAAAACGTGTTATTATTTTAACATCCTCCGTGATTTGATCAAATCGCTTAGAGATTTGATCAATTCCCTGTTTTCATCATGTCCCTGCGACATATAGATACCTTAATAATATCTATCTAAAGTCTAATATTCATTACATTTTTACATCGAATATCAAAGGGTAGATAAAAGCTGAATAAAACTGACAGAATATATTTTACTATCACATTCATCATCATGTTGAATCTATAAACGGTACGAATGTAGAATCGGATATAGTGAATGATCAATGGTACAACAAGATGGTTCCCCCTCGGGGGTGACTACAAGCTCTTAGATTAAGATTATTTTGAGATCGAGTAAGTGACAGATGTATACACGTCATATACATCTGTCCCTTACACACACTCAAAATAACCTTACTCTAAGAGCTTGTGGTCACCCCCAGTATATGATTGAGATGGCTGGTACCAAGGTGGGTGTCATATAATATGTAGGTAGGTCAGTGTCTTGTCATTAAAATAATATTAAGGTTGTGGGTACTCAATAAAAATCAGTCTTGGTCAACCCGTCTTTCATTTACGACATGGTGGCAGCGGTGCTGAATACATTTTAGTAATTAACAACCAATATATCCTGGTTTATGTTCAAAAAGACAGTACAAGTGATAGTGACTACCACAAACAATTGAAAACAATGGAACACGCGCGGCCTCCGGCGGAATTGTGTTTAGAAGGAGGGCCGGCCAGTCGGGCCGAAGCGTGGCAAAAATGGCTGAAGCAAGCAACAAAGAAACAACTGATGTCAAAGCAAGTTTGTTGCTGAATATGGTCGGATCGGAAGGGTACGACGTGTATACAACTTTCATATTCACCAAAGACGAAAACAAAGAATGCTTCGATTCTCTTGTGCAAAAATACAATGAACATTTTGGAACCAAACAGAATACTACGATGGCTCGATTCAAGTTCTTTACAAGGAACCAGGAAGAAGGCGAATCCATGGACGACTATGTAACTACACTAAAGCTTCTCACTCAGCGATGTGAGTTCGAGCATTTAGAAGAGGGCCTCGTGCGAGACAGGATCGTGTGTGGAGTACGAGACGGCAAGCTGCGCGATCGACTACTTAGGGCAGACGATCTCACTCTGGCAAAAGCTGTAAAAGTCTGTCAAGCTAACGAGATGTCCATGGAGGAGCAAATGCAGATAGAGGGCACCAAGACTCGGGTGGTAGCAGTGGACGCAATGTACGCTCGCGGCGCGGACCGCGGGGGCTCGAGCGGAGGTGCAACGCGAGGCGGCGCAGGCACAGCGGTAGCGGCCTGGCGACGTCGCGGCGGCGGCGCGGGCGGGGCCGGCGCGCGTCAGCCGCAGCGCGGCGCACAGGCCGGGCTGGGTGGTGCGCCCGCCCAGCAGCGCATGCCTGGAAAAGTGTTGTGTGCTGCGTGCGGTATATGTACTTGTGATAGCTCTAAATGTGCGGCTAAAAATGCAATGTGCTTCTGGTGCAGTGAAAGAGGACATTTTAAAAACATGTGTCCGAAATTGCGTAGACGCGTGTTACAAATCAATGCCGGTGTCGAGCCCGACGCCGACGTGATTCACGGCGAGGACGACGACGGGTTGTATTATGTTTCTTCGCTATCGGGAAAGATGGATCGTAAGGACTCTAAATGGTATGAAACATTGACTTTTAAGTGTACCGGTGCTAGTGAAAAAATTAAGTTAGATTCAGGGTCAGATTTAAATGAAATTTCACTAAGTACATTTCGGGGACTACAGCTGCCTAACGAAATTATATGTTCAGATAACACGAGGGCGCAATCATTTTGTGGTAATTATATCCCGATAGCCGGTTATTGTTATCTGAAATGTACTTATAAAAACATTGAGTATACATTACGTTTTACTATTGCCGACTTCGATTGCCAAAGTGTGTTAGGTAGATATGCTTGTGAAGAGCTGGGAATGGTGAGGCGTATATTGTCCCTCAACCTAGATTCCTATGCTGACTTGTTTCAAGGTTTAGGCAAATTACCCGGTAAATATACTATTGTAATAGATCAATGCGCCCAGCCGTCGGTCTGTCCGGTTAGAAAAATACCTATAGGAGTTCGCGACAAGTTATCGCAAGAATTGGTGCGCATGGAGAAAATGGGAGTAATCCGTAAGGTGGCTCACCCGACACAGTGGGTGAACGGTATCGTAGTGGCGGCCAAGAAGGATGGCACCATACATGTGTGCCTCGACCCGCGGCCGCTGAACCGCGTCGTCCGGCGCGCGCACTATCCGCTGCCGACGCTCACGGAGATCGCAACCAAGCTCCAAGGAGCACAATATTTTAGTAAGTTAGACGCTCGTTCTGGGTTTTGGATGGTAGAAATCGATGATGCCAGTGCAGACCTTTGTACCTTCGGAACACCGTTCGGTAGATACCAGTTCTTGCGTTTACCGTATGGAATCAATTGTGCATCAGAAGTATTCCATCATAAAATCCGTCAAATACTCGAAGACCTGGAGGGAATCGACTCATTCATCGATGATGTAATCTGCTGGGGCTCCAGCAAAGCCCAGCACGATGAGCGTTTAAAGAGATTGCTAGATAGGGCGCGAGAATCAGGTATAAAATTTAACGAAGATAAATGTGAGTTTCAAGTTAGACAGGTGAGTTACTTAGGCCACGTTTTTAGCAAGGACGGCATGGCTATAGACAAAAACAAAATAAAAGCGATAGAGGAAATACCTATTCCGGAAGATAGGCCAGCACTTGAGAGATTTTTGGGTATGATAAACTACCTATCCAAATTTATCCCCAATTACTCAGAGTTAGCATTACCGCTCCGCAACCTGTTGAAAAAAAATAGCGAGTGGGTATGGGACTCGGCGCAGGAGACGGCAGCGGCGCAGCTGAAGCGCGCGGTGTGCGCGGCACCCGTGCTGGCGATTTACTCGACACACGAGCCCGTGCTGCTTTCTGTGGACGCGAGCGCGCACGCGCTTGGCGCCGTGCTGCTGCAAGCGGGACGCCCGGTCGAGTTCGCCTCAGCCACGCTTACCGACACGCAGACTAGGTACGCACAGATAGAGAAGGAGCTGCTCGCGATTGTCTACGCTCTCGAACGGTTCCATCAGTACGTCTATGGACGTCATTACGTCACGGTTGAGTCAGATCATAAGCCGTTGGAGGCGTTGTTTCAAAAATCGCTCGATTCGATACCCACGCGTCTCCAACGCATGATGCTACGCGTACAAGGCTATGATTTTACAGTTATATATAAACCAGGGAAGTACATGTACGTGGCAGACACTTTATCGCGAGCGCCTTTACCGGAACTCACATCAGAAAAAGTATCTGAGGAAGCAGAAGAACAATCGTGTTTTCTGATAGAAAACATCCGTTTCAGAGCCAGCAAAGTAAATCTTATAAAAAACGCCATGAAAGAGGACATAGAATGTCAATTACTTATAAAATACATACAAGAAGGGTGGCCGCCGAATAAATATTTAGTCGACGAACGAGTGAGAGGTCAGTGGTCGTATAGAGGTAGCTTTGGTTTCATTGATGGAATCATATTTAGAGATAACTTGGTTTATATACCGAAAAACGTACGGTCGGAAATGCTGAGTAGGTTGCACGACGGTCACATGGGCATAGACAGGTGCAAGCGTCACGCTCGCGAGGTGTTGTTCTGGCCGGGTATGTCACGTGATGTGGAGGATATGGTGCGCCGGTGTCACGCGTGCGCCGAGCGCGCTCACCGTCCCGCGCGGGAGCCGCTTATGCCGCATCACATACCGCCCTTACCTTGGGCCAAAGTGGGCTCAGACATATTTCAGTATGCAGGAAAGTATTTTTTAATACTAGTTGATTACTTTTCTAATTTTATAGAAGTTAATCCGTTAACAAACATAAGTACGAAGGCAGTAGTGACTGCCATGCGAGACCAGTTCGCGAGACACGGGATCCCACATGAGTTGGTTTCTGGTAACGGTCCCGCGTACGCATCAAAACAATTCAACAAATTTTGTTCTGAGTGGGGCATTGAGCACACTACTAGTTCGCCAAACTATGCTCAATCAAATGGGCAAAGTGAAAGAAGTGTTCAAATAATAAAAAATATTTTGATAAAGTCCATAAACTCGGGGACAGACTTCTACTTAGGCCTATTAAACTATTACGCTACGCCACGTAATGGAATCAGTTCACCATCGGAACTGTTAATGGGGCGGTGACTCAATACTAGGTTACCATCGCACGCTGAAAAGTTGAAACCAAGTCGAGATAACGACATAGACTACAAAGAGATGTTACGTAAACAGCAGGTCGATAAGACGTATTATGATAGGCAAGCGAAACCGCTACCAGTGTTATCGGCCGGTCAACCGATACTTGTCGCTGACGAAGGCAAACGCAAATATGCACGAATCGTAGGGCGCGCGGCTCAGCCTCGTTCTTATTTTGTTGTAGACAATACGGGTAGGCGATACAGGCGGAACCGGCGACATCTGGTTGAGCTGCCAACCGAAGGCAATGTAACCCCCGGTCCTTCTCATGAACAGAAGAGCGATGATGAGACTTGGAGTAGTCCCAAAAGCGGCAGCTATGAGAGCCCCGGAACAAGTGATGACGTTGTCAATCCCATTCCACCAGAAGGCTCACCAATTCAGCGCAATCGCAGACCGGCGGCTATACTAGCACGAAAAAAAATAGAAAACTGTATACAAAACCAATAAAAATCCAACCTACCTACAGTATGTATATTATGTATCTACCAGATGTGATTTCAGTTTTATAAACATACCTAAATTTCAACTAGATTGAGTATTACTGTTTGTATGGTAGTTATCTACTTGATCTTGTAATTTATATTATGTATACTAGAAGGTACCAGGCCCCTCAGAAAGTATTGCGAAAAAAAGTTTTTATATATGGGAGACTGGCCAGTTATAATGTTTTTCGAAAATATGATTATTTATAAGTAAAAATAAGTAAGTTCCAATTTCAAAATTTCCCTCCACATTTTTTGCGAGTTAATTCAAAGTATTGTGTCTCACTGAAATATGGATCTGCGCCGGGAACATTTTAGAGCTATGATTTTATACGATTTCAAGTGTCGCCTGAAACCGGATGAATCGTACGATAGACTTCAAATGGCATTCATGGATGAAGGCCCTTCCAAGGCAACCGTGTATCGTTGGTATAACGAATTCAAGCGCGGTCGACCAACTTTGGGGGATGACGAAAGAAGCGGTCGCCCTTTGACGGCTGTTACCGAAGAAAACGTGCTAGCAGTGAAAAATTTAATCCAAGACAATAGGCGAATTACATATCAGGAGATTCAACACATATTGAAGATTGGATCGGGAAGCGTTCACGAGATTCTACACAGCCATCTTCGCGTGAGGAGGATAGTATCACGCTGGGTGCCGCACAACCTCACCGATGCTCAGAAGCAGGCCCGGGTGGAATGGTGCCGTGATATGCTTAACAAATTTGAAGCAGGCTCGTCTCGGCGTGTTTACGACATCGTTACAGGTGATGAGTCCTGGATTTATCAATACGACCCAGAAACCAAGCGCCAGTCGACTGTTTGGGTGTTTCAAAATGAGCCAACGCCTACCAAAGTGAAGCGATCTAGAAGCGGGGGTAAGATTTTGATCGCTAGCTTTTTTAATTTGACTGGCCACTTGGTATCAATTCCCTTACGGGATCAAAGAAGCATTAATGCCGAATGGTATACTACCAAATGTTTGCCAGAAGTTTTCTCTGTTATAAGCAACAAGCGACCAAACACAGGGCTCCGCGGGCTACTGCTCCACCACGACAATGCACCTGCGCACACCGCACTCAAAACGAGGGACTTCCTGGACAGCACGCCAGTCAAACTCCTGGGTCACCCTCCTTACAGCCCTGATCTAGCACCGTGTGACTTCTTTTTATTCCCAAAAATAAAAAATCAGCTCAAAGGGATACAATTTTCGTCGCCGGAAGATGCGCTGGCTGCGTTCGAGCAGGCTGTAAACGAGGTGTCTGCGGCGGACTGGAAAAAGTGTTTTGAAAACTGGTTTAGGCGCATGAATCTTTGTATAGAGGCTGGTGGAAAGTACTTTGAAAAGATTTAATAAAAATATATGTACGTATAAAACAATTTTTTTTAGTTTCGCAAAACTTTCTGAGTGTCCCACGTATAAACTGCATACAAAAGTAACTAGGATCAACCGGATTACCACTAAGATAATTATTAGATATGTTACCTATAGTTATAAAAAAAAAAAAATGTGAGAAACTGTATATCTAATAAGAATTAAGTATGTTCATAGCATAGTAGTAGTAGAATATGGAGGTACAGGCAAATTAAAAATAGGATAATAAAAAAAAAAATAAAAAAAAAGGATTGGACATGTCATTATAATATGTAGGTAGGTCAGTGTCTTGTCATTAAAATAATATTAAGGTTGTGGGTACTCAATAAAAATCAGTCTTGGTCAACCCGTCTTTCATTTACGACAGTGGGTTTTATATCTTTGCTAAATAACATTTCTCCCGTTGATATTTTGTGAAAATATGTAGTTCAACTGTCGTAAAATAAATTCATTCAGCAAAGAAAGAACAGCATTCACAAAGAGCTGCATTTTGCAAAAAAAATGTATGTATATCTATATGATAGAGATCTAACTATTAAAACATAGTTTCTGTCATAACGCAGATTTAATGATGCCGTGGAAATGGTGATTCACTCGTATTAGGCCATCAAAATTTTACTGAACCGCCGACACGAAGAAGAAGAACAGTTCAAGAGTTCTTTTCATCCATTTCATCTGGTGGCTCTCCTAATGCACTCCAATAATTACCAAGCTAAGTATTCCGTGACAAATATCCTCGAAAGTCCGAACAACAAGAAGAGTAATAGCCGGCGGAATGTGACGTATGTATATAAACATATCTATGAATAATGTATGTGTTGTGTTACATAAGATGATCCGCAGTCCGAGTGTCCTTCACAGAGTTGCTGGCCGATTTCTGAATTAAGTATTCGACGCTAAGTACGTGCTGATCTCGATTTAAGCATCTGTCACCCTTGATCATCTGCCACTTTAAATTTTCTGCGATGCTGAGCAAGGTTTGAGTATACGTAGTCAAGTCATGCCAAAGTATACCTTATGTCATACAAAAAACCTTCATTGACGATCAATTGGGTTTCACAACTGAGAAAAACACATTTGATCATTCTCGAATTCTCAAACCGTTGTCAACGTTACATCATCAGTGTAGCCAGATTGGGCGCCTTTTTGCCATTTAGGCTACTTGGAAGGGTGCCGGGGCGACCAATTTTTACGAGCGGCGCTTAAAATAAGGCGATTTTAGGCGATTTCGGAATGAGACTATCTAATACAACATTATCTGAGGAATGATGTAAATAACTCGAAAATAAAATGCTTTTTTCACTAGCTTTCATTATACTTCAGTCGCAACAACACAGGGAAATAAAGAAATGCAGAATTTTTTTTTATGTGGAACCAATAATGATTATTGTGGCTAATGCATTTAAGTTCCGAAGAATGTTTTTTTGGTATTAGTGAAAAACGGTCGTCTTGAGTTTTTTATAAATGGAAAAACTAAATTTTCGGCGACTTAGGGCTCGTCGAATCTGGCTACACTGGTTACATTTGGCAGTTGATAGTTGACAAGTCTGTGCTTAAACGATGATCAAGCGAAATAAATACAAAATAATATATAAACTTATAAAACGAGTGACGAAGAAGACCTTGTCTTCCTTGGAGATGCCTCCACGAAGACCGATGCGTTGAAGAAGACTGTTCGCCCTGAATTATCGAAAACATTAGATCGGATGCAAATATTTCACGCCTGATAGATCTCAGATGCTCGAAGAACGGATGGTCAATGGGGCTGTTAAGTTCTGGAGTTGCGACCGCGTGGCGGAATACGCAGCGCTTTAAGGCCTCTGTAGACCGATGACCTGGTTAAGGTCACGGAAATCCGATGTATGAAAGACGCACAGGACTGGTTGATGTGGTGACGCTAGGGAAGTCCTGTATCCAGCAGTCTTTCGGCAGTAATGATGACTATGTTGAGTGAGATTTTCAAGAAAATATTCAAAATGTGCCAGTGTTTGTACTCGACAGTAGCTTTTCCTGCGCGAAAACCGACAGTTATCCAACAGGCATTATGTGTAAAGTGGAGATGGACCGGTTATATGAGACGCGATAACCAAGGGACATGGAGAAAAGTGACATGGAGAAAATTGACAAATTGGTAAACAAGAGATGGGAAAAGATGCCGTTGAAGACAGTGTCATAGATGGAAATGGGATATGGGAAAGACCGCTGGTCCAAGATGTAGGCAAAAAGTGTAAGCGATGGTGCTCTGTGGTGTTGGCGAGTAGCTCAGGACAGACCCCAGTGGAAACTGTTAGTGGAGGCCTATGCCAAGCACACTGAGATTAGGGACATTTTATAAACTACGCATAGTATTGTATAGACTTCAGTTTTATTTCTCTGATTTCAGAATAAAAGGCTTTGTTATTCTGTTTATTTATTTTTATATCTATTATTTAATGTATTTGTTTTTTGTTATTATATCCTAGGTTCTAATTCTGGTCATTGTGTGTTTTCAAAGTATATACTTCCAAATACGTTTAACCATTGAGGTGTGATTAACAAATATCCAAACATACAGACTTTCATACCTATATAGAATAGGTATTATTATTAGGATCCACAATACAAGAAGAGGTTACAACGATGAAATTGTGTACAGAATTTGGCTTTTGTATGATACGATTTTGGTATCAGAACAATAAAAGTTGATAAAAACAACATGACAAGTCTCATTTATTTATTATTTTACAAAATAAGTAGGTAGAACACAGTCCTCCTTCATAATAGCAACACATATCCAATGGCACCGACCCTGGCTAATATTGTTTATCTTCGGAGGCTCTTCGATGGCTAGCAAAGTCTTTGGTCATGAAAACCCAGGTCACTCATTAAAAATTTTATCACAACAGTCCACATTTGTTGGTAAATCACAATTGCAATCAGATTCCGATGCATATGCACGATTTCTGTGTGTGTCGGTTCTGTTCTGGTTCTGTTCCACCTTGAGAGATCTTGAAGTAAAATATTCTGTAGTTCTATGAGGTATCACAAGAACTAGCAACTGCTCGCCTGAACACATTCACTTCTAGTAATTATAAGCTTCAATTCTTGATTTTAGCAATAACAAATTATATTAGATATTACTTTCTTTCGATAAGAAATCATTGACAAAATAAAAACGGTTGCCATGACAATCTTGAAGTAATTGACTAGTGCCTACGATCCATTTCATAGTTTTATAATAAGGTTGTATACATTTCAAATAGGTATCTAATAAATTGCTTAAATATGAAAAATCAAGTTATTAAAGATTATAACGTCTTTAATAACTTGTTTTTTTTAATCTGGAATGAAGTAGATAATATAATAAGAACGTACTTTTTATAGCTGTATAAAATTTATAATAGTAAATTTTATGCAATCTAGTGATATCTCGGCTTCCTTTTGTAAAATGGAACGTAAGAGTGAAAGAAAATTTAATGGAACTTTGACTAGTGATGTGCCAACTCGGGATAAACACGACTCGAGTTAACCCGAGTTGAAATGCACATAACTCGAATTGCGCAACTCGAGTTAGCGCAACGTAGCTTCGTTAGTTAGAATTAATTATTTATTTCGTTTATTTGTTAAAAACCACTTTTTTACATAGATATATACATATTTGACAGACAAATTGGATAACTTCCTCGAGAATTTACGAGATGAGGCACAACACCGAGGGAAATGGAAGGAATGGGGGAAGCCTTAGCCCAGGAGTGGGACACCACTGGCCAAAAAAAAACATTTTAAACTTATACCCTATTCGTTGGGGACAACTTTTTTCACGTCAAACGGTTATAATCCGAGTAATTTAAAAAATAACAACCTTGATCGCAAAATGGTTAGTTTTGTAGCATTCTTTAATTTGTTATCATAATAGTTCCAAACTCCTGGCTATCGTGATGCTTTTTAATGTTGGTTATTGGTTTTGCTTCTACCTTTTTTTATTCAAACTTTAATAATATTGATATTGTTGTACGAACACATTTAAGAAATAATGGTTTAAATGTTTGACATGTGTGTATTTGGTTGTTCTTTATTATATTTTATTTTAGATTTTGGTAATAGCAACTCGAGTTCGGAAGAATACCACTCAAGTCAACTTGAGTTAGCCGCAACTCGAGTTAACTCGAGTTGCACATCTCTAACTTTGACGGGTCCATATTTAAGTAGTTACTTAACTGAGCTAGGTAGATTCTCAATTGAGAAATGTAAAATACCTACTCAAACGCTTCCTAAATTATTTGACAATACTCAACTGATTATTGCTGCTTTACTTAACTCAGAAACCGGCCATGATTCTGGACATACTTATCCCACGAAGGGGTGTTACCATTTGTTACTTAGTCACGATATTATTGGTATGTTTACATTCACTCATTGACTGACTGACTAAGATTGAAAAATAACACAACTAAATCCATGAACGATTACGCAGAGATGCACCTAAATAAACACTTACACTTAGCCGGCTTGGGGCGAGCCTATTGGCATCATCCAGGACAAATCCAGACCTCGCAATACCACTGAGATACACCAGATGGAAAACACCCAGAATCACTTTTTTAGACCCGGGCATCGAACCCAGGGATTCTATTCAGTATTCCAGGGAATATCATCAATGGGCTTACGAGCACAAGACAAATTAAGCAGAAAATTTCATTGAGCGTAAAAGTAAGCTAAGAAACAATTTTTCTACAAACACATGAAACATTTCTAGAAACAGAAACCATTCCCGTGAACAAACCGCAACTCTCCAATGGTCCAATGGTAGCAGCCAACCTCACATCCACTTTCAAGCGGCCTCGTACGTCATGTAACGGCATTGCATGTAACTCCTCAACATCGAGAGGGTTGGTTGACAGTCCATACTAATCTTGTACCGGAATTGTCGACAAGTTCGCGAGCTTGGGTCTCGAGAGCGATGTTACCTACTGTGAGAAGACTCGTATTTAGGGAGGACATGAGGACTTTTATTTTAATGCGAAGTTTCTGAGTGTGAGGTTTTGTTTTTTAGCCTTAGGATTTTTATAAGCAATAAATTGGTATGATATCTAAGTTAATTTATAGATATGAATTTCCGGTTGTGCGGGAAACTCTATGAAAGCAACCCTAGCCAACTTCCAGTAGGCTTTTAGAGGCGCGCCGCCGCTTATGTAGTTTGTGCCTATAGTCATAAAAGCGACGAATATACAAAAGAGATTAACGTAATGTGATGAGTCCCCGTCACTATATTTGTTTTTCAGGATTCTATGAATGTTTTTTCTTCCTAGGTATCATGTTGTTTAATTTTGCAAATAGGTCACACTATCACGTTCTGCCGGGAATATGTCATTCTATTGGTAGAACTGAATGTTTTCATTCTAAGAAAATAACTTATCTGTTACTCCGCGTATCCGAAAGACGAGTCCTTACATATAAAATGTGCGCCAATAAACAGTTAATTGTAATGGCTGAACCTTTTAGTTTCAAGACATACAAAGACTATTAATACCTACCGAAAAAAGGAATATCTATAAATATATAGGTCATTGATTGGGAGAAAAATAATGTATTATTTTCGGACAAAGAGCACTGCCTCTCGTCAGGAGAGACCTTTGTAAAGAAAGGCTCATTTATATAATTACTAAGGTTGTAACAGAACTTCTTCTTCACCTCCGCAAATGTAGAACTTCTTCAGAAATCGAACCTCTGCATCCGCATATGTCTGCGCAAGGTTTGAGCAGTGTTCGAAGAAAATATCCAGAGATATAACTTGAGCTTTCGTGTTTATTTATTTATTTGTTTACCGTCGCACTGGAACTCCTAGCAGCAATTACACCAATGGAGCACAAACTTACAAATACTAACAATAAGTCCAGGTTTCCTCACGATGTTGTCCTTCACCGTTGTCAGCGATGTCCAAGATAAACTTAGAAAGTACATATGAATTGAAAAAGACACATTTGTACTTGCCCGGATTTGAACCCACGACCTCAAGCACGAGAGGCGAGGTCTTAGCCAATGGGCCACCCAGACATTATCTATTGTGTTGATCATATGTTGTTCATTGTAAAACTGTTTTTCCCCTTTTAAAACTTCCTCCTTCCAAAAGGTGTTTCTTTTTTTTTTAAATTATCTAAATATGATTTCTATACTTCCGCATAAACCTGTTTAATTTCACTCCGCGGAGTTTAAGCTCTGCACCTTCGCCTTCGCAAAGATGGCCTACGTTACATGCCTACAACCTCATTATAATGAAGACCAAAATAATACCAAAGACCTTATGCTAACGAGCTTAAGCATCAGACCCATCAAAATAACCCCCAGACTAAAGGAACGCTATGTCTCCATTTTCATCGATATAACTTGGCGTTCTCAAAGGAAGGCTGCGATAAAGATAACGTAACATCGGCACTTATCTCGATTCTGTGAATCGATACGGAGATCGGTACTCGGCAGTAGCTTAGTGCTGAATTATGCGACCAACAGCGAAGGGTAGTCTTGTGATGTGAAAAGATTAAGTGTGCGGATTAGATATAGTTTAGTCGCGATTGTGTGGCAAAGTTTTTGCTTTATTTCTTTGGAACTGTACTCATAGTAGTCATTACATTCTTCTAAGTGAGTGTTTGACAATATAAAGCATCACATCATCAGCCTATTAATGTTCCCACTGCTGGGACACAGGCCTCCTCTCTATGAGAGGGAATGGGCCGTAATCCACCACGCTGGCCCAGTGCGGGTTGGTGGATGTCACATTTCTTCGAATTTTTGGTTCTAGGAGATGCCGGTTTCCTCACGATGTTTTCCTTCACCGTTTTGAGATCAGTGGTGAAGAAATAATTTACACAAAGTAAAGCGTCTGCCTGGGCTCGAACCCACGACCTGCAACTTGTAAGTCGCGGCCGATACCACTGGGCCACCACTGCTCTATTCACCATTCACTACATTTTATTAATTGTTAAACAATTCCGATTTTTAAGTTCATATCACAAGATCTTTTAAGGTCCACGCCAATTCGATGGTCGCATAAGAATATATCCTTTCTGATCCATACTTATTTAAATTTATGTTACATGTGCTTTAAATTAGATAAGTAGCATTAAAAACGTGTTTTCTTTAAGACCCATCTCCGTTTCGTCGTCATAAATCGATTGAGCTGTAAAAGTTAAGGTACCTTATTATTTATTACCCGACTGCCGAAGGAGGGTAATGTGTTTATCAGTCTATGTATGTAAGTATGTATGTATGTATGTACGTATGTATGTATGTAAGTATGTATGTATGTTTGTTCCTATATGGCGTTCCAGAGACCAAACGCGTTGGCCGATTTTGATGATTCGTACGTCAATCGATGCGTCTTAACCCTGCGAGTGTCATAGGCTAAATTAAAATTGGATAATAGAAAAAAGGCGGATTTTGAGTGCCATATTGTGGGGGCCCAAATTTTTTTTTTTCTGCCAAACCCATCGTGTGGGGTATCAAAATAAAGGGTTTTTAAAGGTGATTTCAAAAATATTTAACACTTATATGTTTAAATGTATCTAATTCGAAAAAAAAACTAACTAAAAAGTTATAAATAAAAAATTTAATTAAAAAAATCAAAAAACCCGACTGCTTCATAAGCAAACTAAAAAGTCGAGAGCAGGCGGAGGATACACCAGATTTTGGTCAGTCAGCCCGCGAATATGTATCCTCCGACTGCACAGCTGGTTTTTTTCCTTGTTTACGACTTTTTAGTTTTTGAAGCAGTCGGGTTTTTTGTTTTATTTTTTTTTTTTTTTTACCATTTACTTCAATTTATTGTTTAATGTAGAAATCAAAGAGTATCACTATAACGATCTCATAATTCTTGTTCTCTCGTTTGTTACTCCACACTGTGTACTCCATCCGTTATTCTAGGTAATCAAACTCGAAAAGTAACGCTATTTTTTTTTCGAATTACTCTCTAGCATGATTCTCAACCCTATGAAATGTCACTGCCTAACTGCAAGATGCAGAATAGAAAATTGTTCCACCGGGTTATTCTATGGAAGTTTCATTTATATATTTCGACGCTTTATCCTCTAATAAAACAAAGATTACCAACACTCATACTTCTTGTCAATACGAAATTAATATTGTTGTGTTTTACAACGGATATTTAAATTAAACGCATGATCATGGATATTGTTTTATTATAGCCAATTTCATTTGACCCCTAACAAAACCAAACTTTGCTCATAAATGGAAAAAAACCAGGGGTCGTGATATTCTGGTTTTTTTTGACACACCAGATTAAACTGAGACATCATGCAGTGGAATTTTGTTTGTTATAGGGTTATTTTTGTGATGGTTTTTTTATCCAATGAGAGATTTCCTACGGTTTGTGTACGAAGTTACTGAGGTATATCACGGGATGATAAGCGCTTATCGTATATTTCACAAGATTATAAGGAAGGAATTTTGACGGTTCATAATGCTTTAAAATATTTTAATGTTGCAATATGGATCAGATTTTTATTTTCTGTCGTCAAAGTAAGTAATAAGGGCTAATTTATTTGATACTTTTTTTTTTTTTTTAATTTATTTTGTTTTTATACGAATTTTTACGGCGTATCTTTATGGAGTGAAAGATACTCGTACTTGTGTTGCAAAATGTATGCTCGACTGCTAAATGATAGCAACATTTCAAACTGCTATTATTGATTATGGGGCTTCGAAATTCACCAAAATAGATTAATTAGTTAATTTCAATAGAACTAAAGGTCTGTATTTTAAAACTTAAGATTTATGCTGTCTTTTACCTACTCGTATTTTTCATGTGACAAAAGGTCAAAGGTCTTTCTTGGTCTCCCTACCTGCTATTCTTTAGAGACTGTCTTAATAGTAAGATTTAATAGGTAGGTCGGGCACGTTATACTTTATTCATAAATAAAAACCGAGTCTATCGAATTACTTTGAAACATGAGCGTCCCATGCAATCTAACGCTAAGGCTGACCACAGACAGGCAACCGACTAAGATAGATAGCAAAATTTAATATCATTTATATCGGCCATTGGTGGTACCTATTCATTAAAATCTCTGCAAAATGATACAAATTACGTCGGTTACATAAGTAACTAATATAGGGGTGAACCTATTGCCAATCCAGATTCCAAACTATTACTGAAAAATTCCTTAGAGTCAAGTCTAGCCCTTATATTCCATCCAAGTTATGTCCTTCAACTCAGCTGTACCTAGAATTATTAAATTTATTGTTTTATTTTTACATTAATCGAGGGATTTTCTGTTGCCATAGCGACTGCGTTGAGTGCAGGTATTTTATATTGACTTGATATATGGACCTGTCCTAGGTCCAGCAGTCGCACTCGAAACAACTCTAACTAAATGTTTGCCAACGACTAACTCTCGTCTACATCCATCCTAAAAAGAGAAAGGGAATCTTAAAATTAAACGCTTAATATTATCCAGGCTATTCCGAAGGAGAAGACTGTTGAATAATTCATCCCTTGAATTTATTCTCGAATACATTCATAATGATATAGAAACTCATTGTATTGCGGATGTCGCCAAAATGCGGCGTGAACATTTACATATTGTGATTGTGTCGCTAATAATATAATATTATAAACTGTTTGGTGGTCTGTCTGAAAGAAATATAGGTTCATCTATAATATTTTTGATTATCTGTCGAGGCCCTAGTCTAAGCAAAAGCCTCTTTTTCGCACAACAAGTATAATTATATGACTCTCTACGGTTGCTTACTGCATTTTAGTGTTTTGAAACTACAAAAATGCTGTCCTGGTTTTCTTACAAAGTTCAAGTTGGATAAGCAACTTGAAAACTTGTTTAACGTGCTTTCCGTGGCATGGAGTAGTCTGGATAAGTAGTAATCAGTGTTGCTTAACCTTGAAGGTCAATCCAAGGTTTAGTTAAAGGGCTAGGTCAGAATACCGTTTCACCATAATTATAATTCTCATTTTCATTGATGGCCATTTAAAAAGTTCCAACGGTGGCGGTGTTCCGAAGAAAATTAATGGATGTTAAAGGGAGAGTCGTAAGTGAACCAACCAGCTTGTAAGGGTGGATGATATTTTTATTAAAAAAGTTTCAGTATTTGTTTTAAGGAATAACTAATGGTTTTACGAGTTTTGGTTATTTTTGTAAGATATTTTCAGTTTAGAAGTTTTTAACTTCAACCAGCTTGATTGTTTGGTAAATATTGTGAGTCTTAATCCACAAGCACATAGGATCATCCATTTTATACTGGGCCTCGGTGAGAACGTTAAAGTTTTGGTCCCGTCTGTAATTTTTTGTAAATCATTGACCGTCGTAATAGGTAGACAAAAGCCTAAAATCTGTCAACCAGACTTAACAGGGGATATCGTGTTGTCCATTTAGTGCGTTGTAGAGGTAAGATTTTTTTTTTTTTTTTTTTTTAAACTTTGCCCCACACTAGGAATTTCTTCCTGTATCGTGGGTGCGTTTACAAAAATATAAACTCACATACACAACACCCAGAGCCGGAACAACTAACTGTAGGTCATACAAATATTTGTTCCGTGCGGGAATCGAACCCGCGACACGCAGCGCATCAGTCAATCGCTCAACCACTGCGCCAACCGTGCGCCCATAGATAGGCAGTCGCTACATGCAATACACTGTTTTTCAGATGCATTCGTTTAGATTGCAAGCCCACTCCAATATAGTTGGGAACCGACTAGGTAGGTGAGTTAGGTAGCGCTGTGTATTTAGATATTTTTAATTTGTTTGATTAAAATTGAGCCCATTTTGGAGATACAAAAACAACCTGCTTAACTCTCTAGATTTTAAACAACAAGCATAGCTGCGGTATTCCACTAGTATCTCCTCAAAATATAGTTATTTTACCAGTCTGGTTTAGTCCCCAGAATGTCGCATAATAAGGCAGAGGCACACTGGCACAAATTGACACGTCATAACTCACAATTTGCACTTATATCTGACTGTCAGAACTTGATGAATGTTGATGAAATCCAGTATTGTTGTCAAAATATTTTCTATTTTAGTAAAATTTTGGGTATTTTCAGCCTAACACAATCTCTTTTCTTGTCAAAAGAAAAGAGATTGTGTCGTTCTATTTGGAGCTCTGGTTGTTTTCATATACGAAGAATTTCGTTTTTATCGTGCGTTTACCAGAAAGTTATGGTCTTACAAAATTATCTCATGGCCAATGAGGCATAGCTGCTAGATAGGTGACAAAACCTTTTCACTATGATAATACACATTGTTAAGCCAGATGCTATCTAGCTTTTACAAACATAAAACAAATCATTTTGCTCAACATAAAAGTCTACATAACTTAAATCGACGTAGAGAGAATGATTCCTATCTTATTTATTTATTTTATTTAACCATTTATGCACACACACATAATATACAAACAAGAAGAAGAAACAGAAAAATAGGTACATAGGTGATGCTTATTTCTATAGAAATCTCTTCCAGCATACCTGCGAAAGGAAAGATGAAGAAAAAAGAGATGTAGACATAGTGTGTAGGGTTGAAAAATAATAAACACAAAACGATTTAAAACTAAGTAATAACTGATAAACAATACCGATAACAAATTAAATATACTTATGTTATAATAATATAAACAAAAATATTTATAAAATAAATATTAAAACAATAAATACTAATACCTATCTATATATATATATATATAAAAAAATATATATTTAAGCAACTATGACGGAATGGAAAGGTCTTTCACTCTTTTCTTAAAAACTGTAAGAGTTTGGCAGTCCCTGATGTCAGGCGGCAGATCGTTCCACAATCGCACGGCGTACACAGTTAAAGAGTAGGAGTAGAAGTCGGTAGTGTGGGAAGGGATATTAAGGAGATTTTTAAGGTGCGACCTGCAAAGTGCATCGGAAGGACGGGAGTAGGAAAAGCGTTCACGGAGGTAGGAAGGTGTTTTAGGATTATGAAGGATGTTAAATAATAGACACAATATGCGAGAGTTCCTGCGAAGTCGAATAGGGAGCCACTTGAGTAACTTGCGAAAATCTGAAACGTGATCATACTTTTTAAGGTTGAAAACAAAACGAATACATACATATTGCAACAGCTCAAGTTTATTTAAAAGCTCCGCGGTAGCATCCAAATAACAGGCATCGGCGTTGTCAATGATGGGCTGAATGAGTGTTTGGGCAAGAGAAATTTTTGTTTTCAAAGGCAAAAAGCTCTGGAGGCATTTCAGCGAGAGGAACGAGTAGTGCACTTTGCGACTTACCTCGGCGACATGGGCAGTCCACGACAAATAGGAGTCCATGATAACCCCCAGTTTTTTTGCCGTATTAGTATACCCAATCTGTACTCCATTCAACCAGAGTGGAGACAGCGACGCAACATCAAGCCTGTTCCGCATATGCCTACCACCAATAACCATGGCCTGAGACTAAGGTTGATTTGCAGCCCAAAGGACTGCGACCACTCCCCAATCAACTCCAGGTCACTGTTTATGGCAGCCACGGCAGCTTCCGCATCAGAACTAAGAAAATGATGGTAAAGCTGGAGGTCGTCAGCGTAGAGATGGAAGTTACAAGAGATGATTCTAGTAACAGTGTTAATAAAAATAGAAAAGAGAAGAGGAGAGAGAACGCCACCCTGGGGCACACCCGCAGCAAGAGAGCACCAATCCGAAGAACACTCATCAAGGCGTACCCGCTGCAAGCGGCCCCTGAGATAGGAGTCGAACCAATCAATAGTGGAAGAGGAGAAATTTAAAGATTTAAGGATACCAAGAAGGATATCGAAGTCAACAGAGTTGAAGGCACTGCTGAAATCAAGAAGCACAAGTAGCGTCAGAGATTTGTGATCCATAGCCCAGCGGATGTCATCAGTCACCTTTAAAACAGCTGTGACAGTACTATGACCAGGTCGGAAACCAGATTGAAAAGGACTAAGAAGATCATTACTATATACAAACAGAGACAGTTGCTGATGAACAATGTGCTCAAGAACTTTGGATAGATAAGGAAGGATGGAAATGGGTCTGAAATCGGACAGTGAGACCGGGTTAGGTATTTTGGGTAACGGAATAATATGGGCTAGTTTCCAAGCATCGGGAACAGTGCAAGAAAGCAAGGAGTAGTTAAAAATGTGTGTTAAAACGGGAAGTATAGTGGAGAGGATAGGAGTAATCATTCTTGAGCAAAGATCATCATTACCAGCTGCGGAGGAGGAGATAGCAGAAATAGATTTATTGACATCAATTTCACTCACAGGGCTGAAACCGAAAGACGAAGACCGCGGCACCGGCAAGGCGGAAAGCTTATTTAATGTAGTTGATTTGACATGTGGGTCCAAAGTAACGGGTGGAAGTGAGAAATGTTTGTTTAGAGCACACACGTCAGTCTCATTACTAGTAACGACAGGGGACTTACCGATGCCGACAGTTTTCAGAAACTTCCAGACTTCAGTGGAGTTCCGGTTGTCAAGAGAATTATGGAAGTAGCGTCTCTTTGCATCTCTACACATACGACTACAGCGATTACGCATCTCACGATACGAACTCAGGTTGCGCTCAGAAGAACGGAGCTTTAACCTTCTTTTGGCACGATCTCTACTTGCCATAGCATCCTTAATTTCAGGGGTGAGCCAGGGAGCCGGAACATACTTTACTCTGACTCGACGAATAGGAGCATGACGATCATAAAGGCTGAGTATCTTAAAGTTAAAAATACGAAGCATATCATTGATACTAGACCTTTCAAGCACATCCGTCCAATCAATGCCACCTGCATCTTGCAGCAATGCCTCCAGATCTATGCCCTTGTAGTTCCGAAGGAAAATATATGATGGTTTGCGCTTTGGAGGACGAATCTTGTAGGACATGAAGATTAAATCGTGATAGGAAAAACAAGCAGAGAGCTGACCGTGAAGAGATACATTATTAGGTTTAGAAACAATCATTAAATCCAATAGAGAAGGGGTGCAATTTAAGAAATGATGAGTGGCAGTGTTGGCAACACAACATTTAGTTTTATTTAATCTGTAATTCTGTACTGTCACTACTGTCAGTCTCTTGTAAAATAAGAAAATAAAATGTAGCACACGTTATTAGGAGATCTGCATTTTAATTTATAAAATAACCAAACAAGTTTCCCATCATGGTCCTTCGAGCTATAATGAAGTTAATCCAGCGCAGGAAAAGTGTATATGTGTGCGAATTGGATACAGTCTCCAGAAAATACCCACGCCGCCGATCGGAACAAAAAGGAACGGGCGAGTCAATTTTTCGAATTTCAAGAAAATCAAGGGCAAGTGCAAAACGTTCCAGAAAGTCCGATCGACACGTTCGAGTGTTCTGTGAAGAAGATTCTTCGTGGTTCAGGTTGCAAGCATATTACGATTTCCGGGACCGCTGACATAAATTCGTCGCCGCGCCAAGCAAGACGCATCTGATTGGCTCACGTTATACCACGCGACCCGCCGAGCCAACCAGCGACGAGCGAGCATCGGGCGAGTCCATCGCGCTCAAAGAGCAAGCGCCGGTGACGGACGGACGGAACTCGGAAATGCTTCAAATCGCAATGCGTCCCAACCGCCATATTTTTTCACTCGTTGTGCAGAAAGGTTCTACAAAAACGTATTGTCTTGTTCATAAGCAGTCAAGATAATTTCAGTTACATATACAAGTTATAATTTACAACACTCACAACCGATATAAATTGTTGTAGTGGCAATTTCGTCTGCAAAACAAGTTTTCAGCTCCAACAATGGAAGACCAAGTCAAGACGCTCGTCAGGAAACGAGCGTCCATCAAAGGCTCCATAACGAAGATTGAAAACACCTTCAAAGACAAAGAGGCATGCAAGGAGTTCTCCAAACAAGCGTTACTAATAAAAGAAGAGCGTCTTCGTAATGCCTTCCAAAAATACGAAGAATATTCTTTGGAAATATGCGCTATAGAACCCGACCTCGATGCCGACGATGATGTAGAAGAGCAATACTTCAAAACGCTCACAGTCATTAGGGAGTTGCTGGATGATTGTGATATCGATTGTAAAAAAGAGTGTATTACGAAATTTAATACTAAGTTACCAACAATTAATGTACCAACCTACTCGGGTAAGTACTCTGAGTTCAAGCCGTTTATACAACTCTTCGATTCACTCATACATAACAACCACAATTTGGATGACGTGCAAAAGTTTTTCTATTTACGTAATTTTCTACGAGAGGAACCTCACGATCTGGTTAAAAATCTCACCTTGTCTACTGAGAGTTACCATGAGGCCAGGAAAATTCTATTCGATAGATACGACAATAAATATAAAATTACAAATGAACATATACACATTTTGTTAGATATTGTACCTATAAGTAAGTCTACAGCAAGTAATTTAAGAAATTTTGTATCTGTGATAAAGCAACAACTGGCTGCCTTAAAAAACCTAGGTTATTCAGTAGATCAATGGGATCCTATAGTACTTTGCATTCTGACCAGAAAGTTAAGACTTGTTATGCAGTAGGGAATTCCAATTAGCTAGAGTACAAGATCCTACGGTTGCGCATCTTATTGATTTTCTAGATAAGCGTGCACTGGCACTGGAGAATGCGGAGCGGCCACCGGAGCGATCCCAGCCAGCTTCAAAGGTATCTAATGTTGCGGCTGTGAAGAAAGCTAAGTCGGATGCAGGTGCTGCTGCGGAGATAGTAGGAACAAGAAGCTGCTTGCTATGTAAGTCCAACCACAAGCTTTTTACTTGTCCACAATTTAAACTTATGTCTGCAAGTGAACGAATCAAGTTTGTTACATCTAACAAAATATGTGAGATTTGTTTAAATAATCATAGTAAAAAATGCAGATATCATTTTAAATGTGATATCTGCAAGGAAGGGCATAACACATTGCTCCACGAAGATAAATCACCGTCTCCAGTAACATTGATGTCCGAGGCTGCCTCCGAGCAGGTACTGTTGCCTACAGCACAGGTAAAACTGTTAGCGAGCAATGGTACTGAGTTTCATGTCAAGGCTCTTCTAGATACTAGTTCGCAGACATCTTTTATGACTAAAGAACTTGCAAATTTATTAAAATTACAAATTAATACAGCCGACACTCCGGTAATCGGTATAGGCAATAATTTAAATAAATTAAAGGAGAAGGTCAATTTGGAAGTACATTCCCTTACTCAAAATTATAAAATTTCAGTCACATGTTACTTATTGGACAAAATAACTTCAAAGTTACCACAAAGAAAGTTTGATTTACATAACTTAGTTTTACCTCCCAAAATTATGTTAGCTGACAAGAAGTTCAATGAGCCAAGTAACATACACATTCTATTAGGTGCTGACATATTTTTCCAGATCCTGCTGCCGCCTGAGCCTCGAGTTCTTCCATCCAGCTCGGAGGTAGCTGATGGCAGTGTCACATCTGAGGCTCCATTACTAAACACAAGACTTGGTTATGTAATTGCAGGTAACACACCTACACAACACACAGAACCAGTTGTTACATTATTTTGCAAAAAATGTGATTCTGATTTACATAAATCTATTGTTGAGTTCTGGAAGTGTGAAAGTGTTCCAGAAACCTTTTCAGAGACACATTCTGAGCATGACTTATGTGAAAAGATATTTTGTGAAAATGTTGAGCAAGAAAAACATAATAAAATTCAAGTAGTCTTGCCATCTCTTGAAGTTACCATTAGACTCAATCAATCAAGTTTTAGGAGATTCATTATATTTAGCATTAAAAAGATTCCATAACTTGGAAATTAGATTTAAAAAAGATTCTAATCTTTATATGTTATACAAGGAGTTTATTCATGAATATTTAAAACAAGGTCATGGTACATTAATTGATATCAGTCAATATAACTTGTCTACTGATCCAGTGTACTTTTTGCCACACCACCCTGTACTTAGGTTAGATAAAAAGACTACAAAATGCAGGGTTGTATTTGATGGTTCCATGAAAACCAACAACAAAACATCTTTGAATGATTTATTACTTAATGGTCCTGTAGTACAAAAAGAATTAGTAGATGTCTTAATGCTTTTCAGAGTTGATGAATATTTTTTTATAACTGACATTAAAAATATGTTTAGAAATATACAAATACATTCCAAGCACAGGTCATTACAAAATATTCTATGGAGAGACTCTCCAAACGAAAGTGTTAAATGTATTCAACTAAACACAGTTACTTATGGCTTAAAGAGTTCATCCTATTTGGCAACTCGATGTTTAAAAATGTTGGCAGAACAGTACCAAAATGAATACCCTGTAGCTGCTTTTATTATAAACAATTGTACCTATGTCGATGATATTCTTTTTTCTGAGAAATCATTAGCTAAGTTGTCAGAAGCCAAAGAACAACTATGCCATTTGTTAAATTTTGGAAGTTTTCAATTACATAAATGGGTTTCAAACTCACCAGACCTATTGAAAGAAATACAAAAGGATCAACAACATTTTGATGACATTGATCTAGAGAAAAACAACTCATCTTTAAAAACACTAGGTATGAATTACAATATTAAGTTAGATTCATTCATGATATCGAGTCCCAAAGCTATTGATAGCATGCCTCAATCTAAGCGTGAAATTCTTAGCTTTATAAGTGGATTCTATGACCCACTGGGTCTTGCTGGACCTATTGTGGTAAGCGCCAAGGCTATAATGCAACGCTTATGGCAAGAAAAGTTGGAATGGGATTCAGTGCCTAATTGTGAACTGCTACAGCTTTGGCACAAATTTTATAATAGCTTGCTTACAATGAAACCAATGCTTATACCGCGACATATAAGTGTGCATGACACAAGCTTCACACAAATTATAGGATTTGCTGATGCATCTAGCAATACTGGTTATGGTTGCTGTGTATATTTAAGAGTTGTGGATTCAGCAGGCGATGTCAAGATATCTTTACTTTGCTCGAAATCACGAATAAATCCTATTAGTCAGAGTTTATCAGTTCCTCGACTGGAACTTAATGCAGCTTTGTTGCTTGTTAAGCTTGTCAGCAGAGTTCATAATGTATTGACTGTTAAAATGCAAATACAGGATGTGATACTTTATTCTGACTCACAAATAGTTTTAGCCTGGCTTAAAACTAACATCAACACTCTTAAGGCTTATACAGCGAATCGTGTTAAGGTCATCACACAACTTACACAAAAATACATATGGGCATATGTTAGCTCGAACGAGAACCCAGCCGATTGTCTTAGCCGAGGAGTCATGCCAGACGAGTTAGCCGATCATGACTTATGGTGGAAAGGCCCAGCATTTCTAAATTCACGTGAGTACAAGCCACAATTAAATTTAATTTTGCTACAGGATTTACCAGAGGTAAGCGTCCACGCTGCATGCCTTAACGCCATGGTTTGTACTACTTCTGGTGAGCGATTCTTAAATCTTGAATTTCTTGAAAAATTTTCTGATATAAATAAAATGATAAGAGTCTTAGCTTACATCTTACGTTTTGGTCAGAATGCAAAGTCTAAAAGCTCTAAAAATAAACTTTATTATATTAAAACTCAGGAACTTGACTTGTCATTGTCAATGATTGTAAAATATGAACAACAAAAGTATTTGTCAGAAGAAATTCATGTTCTAAAATGTAATAAAAAAAAAGTAAAAGGTAGCTTAAAACCATTATGTCCGTTTATCGATGACAGGGGTTTGGTCCGTGTGGGTGGTCGATTACAAAATGCCTCCATCCCTTATACACAAAAACATCCCATTGTTTTATCTAAGGATTCGCATATCACTAACTTAATTATCACAAGTGAACATATAAAAAACCTCCATGCGGGTTCAAAGCTCGTCCTGTCATCGATAAACCAAAGATTCTGGATTGTGAACGGTCTCAGACAAGTTAGAAAAGTATTACATAAGTGTACTGTTTGTTTTAGACTAAAAGCTGAATCAGCAAAACAGTTAATGGGTTCTTTGCCACCAGACAGAGTCAATGTATGTCGCCCCTTCCAAAAAGTTGGTTTAGATTATGCTGGTCCGATCCCACTAAAAATAGCCAGGATCAGAAAACCTATAATCTCAAAAGGTTACATTTGTCTGTTTGTGTGCTTTGTAACAAAAGCCATTCACTTAGAGCTGGCCTCTGATTTAAAAACAGATACATTCATGGCCTGCCTAAATAGATTTATATCACGACGTGGACTTCCCACAGACATATATGCGACAATGCTTCAACCTTCAAATGCGCAAAGAACCAATTAAACGAATTACATAACTTGCACAACTCGCCAGTTCACCAAAGATAGGTTTGTCAGTTTTCAGCTCAAAAGAGAATTAATTTTCATTTTTTGCCTTGCTACTCACCTGTCTTCGCTGGACTTGCAGAAGCTGGCGTCAAAAGTGTAAAATACCACTTAAAGAGAGTGTTACTAAAGTCAATTCTTACTTATGAAGAATTATATACTGTCCTTTGCCAAATTGAGTCGAGTTTAAACAGCAGACCTCTCATGCCATTATCTAATGATCCAAATGATTATTCTTGTATAACCCCAGGTCATTTTTTAATCGGAACCGCTTTAAATACCTATCCTGATTAATGTAAACATAGTAAAACAATCTCAATTTTGGAAAATTTGTAATGAGATAAAAATTTCATTCTGGAAGGTTTGGAGCAAGCATTATTTAAATTTGCTACAATCTCGCCCTAAGTGGCAAGACACTCAACCTAATGTAAAAGTAGGAACGTTAGTGATCCTAAGGGATGACAACTTGTCACCACTATACTGGCCCTTAGCCAGAGTCTTAAATACTTACCCAGGTAAAGATGGCAAAGTAAGAGTAGTTGAAGTCAAGACTGCAAATGGCCATACACATAAAAGAGCTGTAATGAAAGTTTGTGTATTACCACAGGAATGTAGTGGTGCTTAATTAATAAGATAAACATCTTAGTTTTGTTTCCTATTTCATTAATGTTAGAAGTTTGTATACTACCACAGGAATGTGGTGGTGCTAATTAATAAGACAAAATTCTTAGTTTTATTACCTGTTTTTATTTTAAATTTATAGCGTTTTAGTTTGAAAGTTTGTTGTTCTACCACAGGAATGTAGTGGTCAATAAGATGAACACTTAGTTTTGTTTCCTTTTATTTATTAAATGTAAGTAATAAAGAGAATAATAACAGTACCTTTAAGTTATATTGTCAGTTGTTGTCATTGTAAATTTAATTTGACTTAGAGGTGTTTTAGTTTTTTTTGTACACTTTAGTATTAAGTACCCAATTGATCATCTTGCAGTTGCCCCGGCAATATGTTGGCAACACAACATTTAGTTTTATTTAATCTGTAATTCTGTACTGTCACTACTGTCAGTCTCTTGTAAAATAAGAAAATAAAATGTAGCACACGTTATTAGGAGATCTGCATTTTAATTTATAAAATAACCAAACAAGTTTCCCATCAGGCAGAGAGAGGCGTAATACTGAGGTTAAAAGAAGACAACATAGTAAAACAATCTCAATTTTGGAAAATTTGTAATGAGATAAAAATTTCATTCTGGAAGGTTTGGAGCAAGCATTATTTAAATTTGCTACAATCTCGCCCTAAGTGGCAAGACACTCAACCTAATGTAAAAGTAGGAACGTTAGTGATCCTAAGGGATGACAACTTGTCACCACTATACTGGCCCTTAGCCAGAGTCTTAAATACTTACCCAGGTAAAGATGGCAAAGTAAGAGTAGTTGAAGTCAAGACTGCAAATGGCCATACACATAAAAGAGCTGTAATGAAAGTTTGTGTATTACCACAGGAATGTAGTGGTGCTTAATTAATAAGATAAACATCTTAGTTTTGTTTCCTATTTCATTAATGTTAGAAGTTTGTATACTACCACAGGAATGTGGTGGTGCTAATTAATAAGACAAAATTCTTAGTTTTATTACCTGTTTTTATTTTAAATTTATAGCGTTTTAGTTTGAAAGTTTGTTGTTCTACCACAGGAATGTAGTGGTCAATAAGATGAACACTTAGTTTTGTTTCCTTTTATTTATTAAATGTAAGTAATAAAGAGAATAATAACAGTACCTTTAAGTTATATTGTCAGTTGTTGTCATTGTAAATTTAATTTGACTTAGAGGTGTTTTAGTTTTTTTTGTACACTTTAGTATTAAGTACCCAATTGATCATCTTGCAGTTGCCCCGGCAATATGTTGGCAACACAACATTTAGTTTTATTTAATCTGTAATTCTGTACTGTCACTACTGTCAGTCTCTTGTAAAATAAGAAAATAAAATGTAGCACACGTTATTAGGAGATCTGCATTTTAATTTATAAAATAACCAAACAAGTTTCCCATCAGGCAGAGAGAGGCGTAATACTGAGGTTAAAAGAAGACAAGAGTGTTTGAAGTTTGTGAGTACGAGAGTCATTTTTAAGAAGGCAAGTGTTAAAGACACCCATCAAGACTACGTGGTCGTAAGTAGGACAAAAATCGTTTAAAAGCGAATCAAAATAATTAAAGTAATCGACACTGAGGTTGGGACTATACATCACGCCAAGAAGCAATTTAACGTGATGTAAAGAGATTTCTAAAAATAGATGCTCCGCTGAGCCCGAGTAGGAAGATGGTGATGTACTGATAACCCTAAAGGGAATACCAGCACGCAAGTAAATGGCAACACCACCACCACCCTTCCCCGTTCTATTGTTACGAATAAGAACAAAGCCAGGGAGGGCATAGTGAACTGATAAAAGTGAAGGTTTCAGGAAGGATTCGGAGATCAGCAAAGCATCTATGTTAGCACAGTCAATGGAAGCCAGAAGATCAGAATAAAGGCTTGGAACACTCTGGGCATTGATGTGAGCTATGTTAAGGTTATTGTATAGGCAATAATTTAAATAAATTAAAGGAGAAGGTCAATTTGGAAGTACATTCCCTTACTCAAAATTATAAAATTTCAGTCACATGTTACTTATTGGACAAAATAACTTCAAAGTTACCACAAAGAAAGTTTGATTTACATAACTTAGTTTTACCTCCCAAAATTATGTTAGCTGACAAGAAGTTCAATGAGCCAAGTAACATACACATTCTATTAGGTGCTGACATATTTTTCCAGATCCTGCTGCCGCCTGAGCCTCGAGTTCTTCCATCCAGCTCGGAGGTAGCTGATGGCAGTGTCACATCTGAGGCTCCATTACTAAACACAAGACTTGGTTATGTAATTGCAGGTAACACACCTACACAACACACAGAACCAGTTGTTACATTATTTTGCAAAAAATGTGATTCTGATTTACATAAATCTATTGTTGAGTTCTGGAAGTGTGAAAGTGTTCCAGAAACCTTTTCAGAGACACATTCTGAGCATGACTTATGTGAAAAGATATTTTGTGAAAATGTTGAGCAAGAAAAACATAATAAAATTCAAGTAGTCTTGCCATCTCTTGAAGTTACCATTAGACTCAATCAATCAAGTTTTAGGAGATTCATTATATTTAGCATTAAAAAGATTCCATAACTTGGAAATTAGATTTAAAAAAGATTCTAATCTTTATATGTTATACAAGGAGTTTATTCATGAATATTTAAAACAAGGTCATGGTACATTAATTGATATCAGTCAATATAACTTGTCTACTGATCCAGTGTACTTTTTGCCACACCACCCTGTACTTAGGTTAGATAAAAAGACTACAAAATGCAGGGTTGTATTTGATGGTTCCATGAAAACCAACAACAAAACATCTTTGAATGATTTATTACTTAATGGTCCTGTAGTACAAAAAGAATTAGTAGATGTCTTAATGCTTTTCAGAGTTGATGAATATTTTTTTATAACTGACATTAAAAATATGTTTAGAAATATACAAATACATTCCAAGCACAGGTCATTACAAAATATTCTATGGAGAGACTCTCCAAACGAAAGTGTTAAATGTATTCAACTAAACACAGTTACTTATGGCTTAAAGAGTTCATCCTATTTGGCAACTCGATGTTTAAAAATGTTGGCAGAACAGTACCAAAATGAATACCCTGTAGCTGCTTTTATTATAAACAATTGTACCTATGTCGATGATATTCTTTTTTCTGAGAAATCATTAGCTAAGTTGTCAGAAGCCAAAGAACAACTATGCCATTTGTTAAATTTTGGAAGTTTTCAATTACATAAATGGGTTTCAAACTCACCAGACCTATTGAAAGAAATACAAAAGGATCAACAACATTTTGATGACATTGATCTAGAGAAAAACAACTCATCTTTAAAAACACTAGGTATGAATTACAATATTAAGTTAGATTCATTCATGATATCGAGTCCCAAAGCTATTGATAGCATGCCTCAATCTAAGCGTGAAATTCTTAGCTTTATAAGTGGATTCTATGACCCACTGGGTCTTGCTGGACCTATTGTGGTAAGCGCCAAGGCTATAATGCAACGCTTATGGCAAGAAAAGTTGGAATGGGATTCAGTGCCTAATTGTGAACTGCTACAGCTTTGGCACAAATTTTATAATAGCTTGCTTACAATGAAACCAATGCTTATACCGCGACATATAAGTGTGCATGACACAAGCTTCACACAAATTATAGGATTTGCTGATGCATCTAGCAATACTGGTTATGGTTGCTGTGTATATTTAAGAGTTGTGGATTCAGCAGGCGATGTCAAGATATCTTTACTTTGCTCGAAATCACGAATAAATCCTATTAGTCAGAGTTTATCAGTTCCTCGACTGGAACTTAATGCAGCTTTGTTGCTTGTTAAGCTTGTCAGCAGAGTTCATAATGTATTGACTGTTAAAATGCAAATACAGGATGTGATACTTTATTCTGACTCACAAATAGTTTTAGCCTGGCTTAAAACTAACATCAACACTCTTAAGGCTTATACAGCGAATCGTGTTAAGGTCATCACACAACTTACACAAAAATACATATGGGCATATGTTAGCTCGAACGAGAACCCAGCCGATTGTCTTAGCCGAGGAGTCATGCCAGACGAGTTAGCCGATCATGACTTATGGTGGAAAGGCCCAGCATTTCTAAATTCACGTGAGTACAAGCCACAATTAAATTTAATTTTGCTACAGGATTTACCAGAGGTAAGCGTCCACGCTGCATGCCTTAACGCCATGGTTTGTACTACTTCTGGTGAGCGATTCTTAAATCTTGAATTTCTTGAAAAATTTTCTGATATAAATAAAATGATAAGAGTCTTAGCTTACATCTTACGTTTTGGTCAGAATGCAAAGTCTAAAAGCTCTAAAAATAAACTTTATTATATTAAAACTCAGGAACTTGACTTGTCATTGTCAATGATTGTAAAATATGAACAACAAAAGTATTTGTCAGAAGAAATTCATGTTCTAAAATGTAATAAAAAAAAAGTAAAAGGTAGCTTAAAACCATTATGTCCGTTTATCGATGACAGGGGTTTGGTCCGTGTGGGTGGTCGATTACAAAATGCCTCCATCCCTTATACACAAAAACATCCCATTGTTTTATCTAAGGATTCGCATATCACTAACTTAATTATCACAAGTGAACATATAAAAAACCTCCATGCGGGTTCAAAGCTCGTCCTGTCATCGATAAACCAAAGATTCTGGATTGTGAACGGTCTCAGACAAGTTAGAAAAGTATTACATAAGTGTACTGTTTGTTTTAGACTAAAAGCTGAATCAGCAAAACAGTTAATGGGTTCTTTGCCACCAGACAGAGTCAATGTATGTCGCCCCTTCCAAAAAGTTGGTTTAGATTATGCTGGTCCGATCCCACTAAAAATAGCCAGGATCAGAAAACCTATAATCTCAAAAGGTTACATTTGTCTGTTTGTGTGCTTTGTAACAAAAGCCATTCACTTAGAGCTGGCCTCTGATTTAAAAACAGATACATTCATGGCCTGCCTAAATAGATTTATATCACGACGTGGACTTCCCACAGACATATATGCGACAATGCTTCAACCTTCAAATGCGCAAAGAACCAATTAAACGAATTACATAACTTGCACAACTCGCCAGTTCACCAAAGATAGGTTTGTCAGTTTTCAGCTCAAAAGAGAATTAATTTTCATTTTTTGCCTTGCTACTCACCTGTCTTCGCTGGACTTGCAGAAGCTGGCGTCAAAAGTGTAAAATACCACTTAAAGAGAGTGTTACTAAAGTCAATTCTTACTTATGAAGAATTATATACTGTCCTTTGCCAAATTGAGTCGAGTTTAAACAGCAGACCTCTCATGCCATTATCTAATGATCCAAATGATTATTCTTGTATAACCCCAGGTCATTTTTTAATCGGAACCGCTTTAAATACCTATCCTGATTAATGTAAACATAGTAAAACAATCTCAATTTTGGAAAATTTGTAATGAGATAAAAATTTCATTCTGGAAGGTTTGGAGCAAGCATTATTTAAATTTGCTACAATCTCGCCCTAAGTGGCAAGACACTCAACCTAATGTAAAAGTAGGAACGTTAGTGATCCTAAGGGATGACAACTTGTCACCACTATACTGGCCCTTAGCCAGAGTCTTAAATACTTACCCAGGTAAAGATGGCAAAGTAAGAGTAGTTGAAGTCAAGACTGCAAATGGCCATACACATAAAAGAGCTGTAATGAAAGTTTGTGTATTACCACAGGAATGTAGTGGTGCTTAATTAATAAGATAAACATCTTAGTTTTGTTTCCTATTTCATTAATGTTAGAAGTTTGTATACTACCACAGGAATGTGGTGGTGCTAATTAATAAGACAAAATTCTTAGTTTTATTACCTGTTTTTATTTTAAATTTATAGCGTTTTAGTTTGAAAGTTTGTTGTTCTACCACAGGAATGTAGTGGTCAATAAGATGAACACTTAGTTTTGTTTCCTTTTATTTATTAAATGTAAGTAATAAAGAGAATAATAACAGTACCTTTAAGTTATATTGTCAGTTGTTGTCATTGTAAATTTAATTTGACTTAGAGGTGTTTTAGTTTTTTTTGTACACTTTAGTATTAAGTACCCAATTGATCATCTTGCAGTTGCCCCGGCAATATGTTGGCAACACAACATTTAGTTTTATTTAATCTGTAATTCTGTACTGTCACTACTGTCAGTCTCTTGTAAAATAAGAAAATAAAATGTAGCACACGTTATTAGGAGATCTGCATTTTAATTTATAAAATAACCAAACAAGTTTCCCATCAGGCAGAGAGAGGCGTAATACTGAGGTTAAAAGAAGACAACATAGTAAAACAATCTCAATTTTGGAAAATTTGTAATGAGATAAAAATTTCATTCTGGAAGGTTTGGAGCAAGCATTATTTAAATTTGCTACAATCTCGCCCTAAGTGGCAAGACACTCAACCTAATGTAAAAGTAGGAACGTTAGTGATCCTAAGGGATGACAACTTGTCACCACTATACTGGCCCTTAGCCAGAGTCTTAAATACTTACCCAGGTAAAGATGGCAAAGTAAGAGTAGTTGAAGTCAAGACTGCAAATGGCCATACACATAAAAGAGCTGTAATGAAAGTTTGTGTATTACCACAGGAATGTAGTGGTGCTTAATTAATAAGATAAACATCTTAGTTTTGTTTCCTATTTCATTAATGTTAGAAGTTTGTATACTACCACAGGAATGTGGTGGTGCTAATTAATAAGACAAAATTCTTAGTTTTATTACCTGTTTTTATTTTAAATTTATAGCGTTTTAGTTTGAAAGTTTGTTGTTCTACCACAGGAATGTAGTGGTCAATAAGATGAACACTTAGTTTTGTTTCCTTTTATTTATTAAATGTAAGTAATAAAGAGAATAATAACAGTACCTTTAAGTTATATTGTCAGTTGTTGTCATTGTAAATTTAATTTGACTTAGAGGTGTTTTAGTTTTTTTTGTACACTTTAGTATTAAGTACCCAATTGATCATCTTGCAGTTGCCCCGGCAATATGTTGGCAACACAACATTTAGTTTTATTTAATCTGTAATTCTGTACTGTCACTACTGTCAGTCTCTTGTAAAATAAGAAAATAAAATGTAGCACACGTTATTAGGAGATCTGCATTTTAATTTATAAAATAACCAAACAAGTTTCCCATCAGGCAGAGAGAGGCGTAATACTGAGGTTAAAAGAAGACAAGAGTGTTTGAAGTTTGTGAGTACGAGAGTCATTTTTAAGAAGGCAAGTGTTAAAGACACCCATCAAGACTACGTGGTCGTAAGTAGGACAAAAATCGTTTAAAAGCGAATCAAAATAATTAAAGTAATCGACACTGAGGTTGGGACTATACATCACGCCAAGAAGCAATTTAACGTGATGTAAAGAGATTTCTAAAAATAGATGCTCCGCTGAGCCCGAGTAGGAAGATGGTGATGTACTGATAACCCTAAAGGGAATACCAGCACGCAAGTAAATGGCAACACCACCACCACCCTTCCCCGTTCTATTGTTACGAATAAGAACAAAGCCAGGGAGGGCATAGTGAACTGATAAAAGTGAAGGTTTCAGGAAGGATTCGGAGATCAGCAAAGCATCTATGTTAGCACAGTCAATGGAAGCCAGAAGATCAGAATAAAGGCTTGGAACACTCTGGGCATTGATGTGAGCTATGTTAAGGTTATTGTATAGGCAATAATTTAAATAAATTAAAGGAGAAGGTCAATTTGGAAGTACATTCCCTTACTCAAAATTATAAAATTTCAGTCACATGTTACTTATTGGACAAAATAACTTCAAAGTTACCACAAAGAAAGTTTGATTTACATAACTTAGTTTTACCTCCCAAAATTATGTTAGCTGACAAGAAGTTCAATGAGCCAAGTAACATACACATTCTATTAGGTGCTGACATATTTTTCCAGATCCTGCTGCCGCCTGAGCCTCGAGTTCTTCCATCCAGCTCGGAGGTAGCTGATGGCAGTGTCACATCTGAGGCTCCATTACTAAACACAAGACTTGGTTATGTAATTGCAGGTAACACACCTACACAACACACAGAACCAGTTGTTACATTATTTTGCAAAAAATGTGATTCTGATTTACATAAATCTATTGTTGAGTTCTGGAAGTGTGAAAGTGTTCCAGAAACCTTTTCAGAGACACATTCTGAGCATGACTTATGTGAAAAGATATTTTGTGAAAATGTTGAGCAAGAAAAACATAATAAAATTCAAGTAGTCTTGCCATCTCTTGAAGTTACCATTAGACTCAATCAATCAAGTTTTAGGAGATTCATTATATTTAGCATTAAAAAGATTCCATAACTTGGAAATTAGATTTAAAAAAGATTCTAATCTTTATATGTTATACAAGGAGTTTATTCATGAATATTTAAAACAAGGTCATGGTACATTAATTGATATCAGTCAATATAACTTGTCTACTGATCCAGTGTACTTTTTGCCACACCACCCTGTACTTAGGTTAGATAAAAAGACTACAAAATGCAGGGTTGTATTTGATGGTTCCATGAAAACCAACAACAAAACATCTTTGAATGATTTATTACTTAATGGTCCTGTAGTACAAAAAGAATTAGTAGATGTCTTAATGCTTTTCAGAGTTGATGAATATTTTTTTATAACTGACATTAAAAATATGTTTAGAAATATACAAATACATTCCAAGCACAGGTCATTACAAAATATTCTATGGAGAGACTCTCCAAACGAAAGTGTTAAATGTATTCAACTAAACACAGTTACTTATGGCTTAAAGAGTTCATCCTATTTGGCAACTCGATGTTTAAAAATGTTGGCAGAACAGTACCAAAATGAATACCCTGTAGCTGCTTTTATTATAAACAATTGTACCTATGTCGATGATATTCTTTTTTCTGAGAAATCATTAGCTAAGTTGTCAGAAGCCAAAGAACAACTATGCCATTTGTTAAATTTTGGAAGTTTTCAATTACATAAATGGGTTTCAAACTCACCAGACCTATTGAAAGAAATACAAAAGGATCAACAACATTTTGATGACATTGATCTAGAGAAAAACAACTCATCTTTAAAAACACTAGGTATGAATTACAATATTAAGTTAGATTCATTCATGATATCGAGTCCCAAAGCTATTGATAGCATGCCTCAATCTAAGCGTGAAATTCTTAGCTTTATAAGTGGATTCTATGACCCACTGGGTCTTGCTGGACCTATTGTGGTAAGCGCCAAGGCTATAATGCAACGCTTATGGCAAGAAAAGTTGGAATGGGATTCAGTGCCTAATTGTGAACTGCTACAGCTTTGGCACAAATTTTATAATAGCTTGCTTACAATGAAACCAATGCTTATACCGCGACATATAAGTGTGCATGACACAAGCTTCACACAAATTATAGGATTTGCTGATGCATCTAGCAATACTGGTTATGGTTGCTGTGTATATTTAAGAGTTGTGGATTCAGCAGGCGATGTCAAGATATCTTTACTTTGCTCGAAATCACGAATAAATCCTATTAGTCAGAGTTTATCAGTTCCTCGACTGGAACTTAATGCAGCTTTGTTGCTTGTTAAGCTTGTCAGCAGAGTTCATAATGTATTGACTGTTAAAATGCAAATACAGGATGTGATACTTTATTCTGACTCACAAATAGTTTTAGCCTGGCTTAAAACTAACATCAACACTCTTAAGGCTTATACAGCGAATCGTGTTAAGGTCATCACACAACTTACACAAAAATACATATGGGCATATGTTAGCTCGAACGAGAACCCAGCCGATTGTCTTAGCCGAGGAGTCATGCCAGACGAGTTAGCCGATCATGACTTATGGTGGAAAGGCCCAGCATTTCTAAATTCACGTGAGTACAAGCCACAATTAAATTTAATTTTGCTACAGGATTTACCAGAGGTAAGCGTCCACGCTGCATGCCTTAACGCCATGGTTTGTACTACTTCTGGTGAGCGATTCTTAAATCTTGAATTTCTTGAAAAATTTTCTGATATAAATAAAATGATAAGAGTCTTAGCTTACATCTTACGTTTTGGTCAGAATGCAAAGTCTAAAAGCTCTAAAAATAAACTTTATTATATTAAAACTCAGGAACTTGACTTGTCATTGTCAATGATTGTAAAATATGAACAACAAAAGTATTTGTCAGAAGAAATTCATGTTCTAAAATGTAATAAAAAAAAAGTAAAAGGTAGCTTAAAACCATTATGTCCGTTTATCGATGACAGGGGTTTGGTCCGTGTGGGTGGTCGATTACAAAATGCCTCCATCCCTTATACACAAAAACATCCCATTGTTTTATCTAAGGATTCGCATATCACTAACTTAATTATCACAAGTGAACATATAAAAAACCTCCATGCGGGTTCAAAGCTCGTCCTGTCATCGATAAACCAAAGATTCTGGATTGTGAACGGTCTCAGACAAGTTAGAAAAGTATTACATAAGTGTACTGTTTGTTTTAGACTAAAAGCTGAATCAGCAAAACAGTTAATGGGTTCTTTGCCACCAGACAGAGTCAATGTATGTCGCCCCTTCCAAAAAGTTGGTTTAGATTATGCTGGTCCGATCCCACTAAAAATAGCCAGGATCAGAAAACCTATAATCTCAAAAGGTTACATTTGTCTGTTTGTGTGCTTTGTAACAAAAGCCATTCACTTAGAGCTGGCCTCTGATTTAAAAACAGATACATTCATGGCCTGCCTAAATAGATTTATATCACGACGTGGACTTCCCACAGACATATATGCGACAATGCTTCAACCTTCAAATGCGCAAAGAACCAATTAAACGAATTACATAACTTGCACAACTCGCCAGTTCACCAAAGATAGGTTTGTCAGTTTTCAGCTCAAAAGAGAATTAATTTTCATTTTTTGCCTTGCTACTCACCTGTCTTCGCTGGACTTGCAGAAGCTGGCGTCAAAAGTGTAAAATACCACTTAAAGAGAGTGTTACTAAAGTCAATTCTTACTTATGAAGAATTATATACTGTCCTTTGCCAAATTGAGTCGAGTTTAAACAGCAGACCTCTCATGCCATTATCTAATGATCCAAATGATTATTCTTGTATAACCCCAGGTCATTTTTTAATCGGAACCGCTTTAAATACCTATCCTGATTAATGTAAACATAGTAAAACAATCTCAATTTTGGAAAATTTGTAATGAGATAAAAATTTCATTCTGGAAGGTTTGGAGCAAGCATTATTTAAATTTGCTACAATCTCGCCCTAAGTGGCAAGACACTCAACCTAATGTAAAAGTAGGAACGTTAGTGATCCTAAGGGATGACAACTTGTCACCACTATACTGGCCCTTAGCCAGAGTCTTAAATACTTACCCAGGTAAAGATGGCAAAGTAAGAGTAGTTGAAGTCAAGACTGCAAATGGCCATACACATAAAAGAGCTGTAATGAAAGTTTGTGTATTACCACAGGAATGTAGTGGTGCTTAATTAATAAGATAAACATCTTAGTTTTGTTTCCTATTTCATTAATGTTAGAAGTTTGTATACTACCACAGGAATGTGGTGGTGCTAATTAATAAGACAAAATTCTTAGTTTTATTACCTGTTTTTATTTTAAATTTATAGCGTTTTAGTTTGAAAGTTTGTTGTTCTACCACAGGAATGTAGTGGTCAATAAGATGAACACTTAGTTTTGTTTCCTTTTATTTATTAAATGTAAGTAATAAAGAGAATAATAACAGTACCTTTAAGTTATATTGTCAGTTGTTGTCATTGTAAATTTAATTTGACTTAGAGGTGTTTTAGTTTTTTTTGTACACTTTAGTATTAAGTACCCAATTGATCATCTTGCAGTTGCCCCGGCAATATGTTGGCAACACAACATTTAGTTTTATTTAATCTGTAATTCTGTACTGTCACTACTGTCAGTCTCTTGTAAAATAAGAAAATAAAATGTAGCACACGTTATTAGGAGATCTGCATTTTAATTTATAAAATAACCAAACAAGTTTCCCATCAGGCAGAGAGAGGCGTAATACTGAGGTTAAAAGAAGACAACATAGTAAAACAATCTCAATTTTGGAAAATTTGTAATGAGATAAAAATTTCATTCTGGAAGGTTTGGAGCAAGCATTATTTAAATTTGCTACAATCTCGCCCTAAGTGGCAAGACACTCAACCTAATGTAAAAGTAGGAACGTTAGTGATCCTAAGGGATGACAACTTGTCACCACTATACTGGCCCTTAGCCAGAGTCTTAAATACTTACCCAGGTAAAGATGGCAAAGTAAGAGTAGTTGAAGTCAAGACTGCAAATGGCCATACACATAAAAGAGCTGTAATGAAAGTTTGTGTATTACCACAGGAATGTAGTGGTGCTTAATTAATAAGATAAACATCTTAGTTTTGTTTCCTATTTCATTAATGTTAGAAGTTTGTATACTACCACAGGAATGTGGTGGTGCTAATTAATAAGACAAAATTCTTAGTTTTATTACCTGTTTTTATTTTAAATTTATAGCGTTTTAGTTTGAAAGTTTGTTGTTCTACCACAGGAATGTAGTGGTCAATAAGATGAACACTTAGTTTTGTTTCCTTTTATTTATTAAATGTAAGTAATAAAGAGAATAATAACAGTACCTTTAAGTTATATTGTCAGTTGTTGTCATTGTAAATTTAATTTGACTTAGAGGTGTTTTAGTTTTTTTTGTACACTTTAGTATTAAGTACCCAATTGATCATCTTGCAGTTGCCCCGGCAATATGTTGGCAACACAACATTTAGTTTTATTTAATCTGTAATTCTGTACTGTCACTACTGTCAGTCTCTTGTAAAATAAGAAAATAAAATGTAGCACACGTTATTAGGAGATCTGCATTTTAATTTATAAAATAACCAAACAAGTTTCCCATCAGGCAGAGAGAGGCGTAATACTGAGGTTAAAAGAAGACAAGAGTGTTTGAAGTTTGTGAGTACGAGAGTCATTTTTAAGAAGGCAAGTGTTAAAGACACCCATCAAGACTACGTGGTCGTAAGTAGGACAAAAATCGTTTAAAAGCGAATCAAAATAATTAAAGTAATCGACACTGAGGTTGGGACTATACATCACGCCAAGAAGCAATTTAACGTGATGTAAAGAGATTTCTAAAAATAGATGCTCCGCTGAGCCCGAGTAGGAAGATGGTGATGTACTGATAACCCTAAAGGGAATACCAGCACGCAAGTAAATGGCAACACCACCACCACCCTTCCCCGTTCTATTGTTACGAATAAGAACAAAGCCAGGGAGGGCATAGTGAACTGATAAAAGTGAAGGTTTCAGGAAGGATTCGGAGATCAGCAAAGCATCTATGTTAGCACAGTCAATGGAAGCCAGAAGATCAGAATAAAGGCTTGGAACACTCTGGGCATTGATGTGAGCTATGTTAAGGTTATTGGGATAGTGGGAAAACAAAGAAGTTAACTGAGCACCAAGACTCAGAGGAGTGGAAGAGCCACTCGCCGCACTAAGGAAGCTGCTAGAAGAGGAAGTATAAAAAACTAAATAAAATACCTTTAAAAAAATATTTCTAAGAAAAAATAATAAGAAAAAAAAACGAAAAAAAATAGCAAAATTGTTGAGATCCTTAGGGGTGGCACAGGGAAGTGTGGTGGATGATGTAAACTATAGCAATTCCAGTTAAGACATTTATTTAATGCAAAAGACAATTCTTATTCAGAAAAACGTGCTCCCAGAGCGCGGTAAAATACAAGACAGCTAAACGTCAGTTTGACAGCCGACGTTTAGAAATCAACCAAACATAACAGTTTCCTCCCTCACTAGAAATAATACAACTTATAATATAATCAATTAAAGTAATTAACTAATAGTAAGAAGAACAACAAATTAACACAGACTGTTGAAGAAATAACTTTTATCGTTGATAACAAAAACACAGTAAACATAGCACTAACATTATCTTAACACAATGTCATTACATATAACAAACAGCAAGTGTTAACAAACTTAATTTACAAGTTTAGTCTACTAACAGGTTTAATTATTCTCTTGCTTCTACGTGGTACAACAGGTGTGGTAGATGCAGGTGTAATCGAAGGTAGCGATACCGATGGAGGAGTCGCAAGGTTTTCAAGTGTTGAAGGTACATTAACATCATCAGGTTGCAAAGTCCCTCCGGTTTCATCAAGAGGCATAACTAAAGAACTCGGAGGTGTGGTAGATTTTATTGGAGCTGAATCCAGACATGGACTTTGCAACGCATCAGTGTCTTGGTCATAACATGACCTATCATTTGTAACTGGCGTATTCTCACCAACACGACGCAATTGGTCGATGTGACGACGCCACAGAATACCATTGTCCAATTTAATTAAATAGTGTAATTCCCCAAGAACCTTTTCAACATTACCTAACTTCCAATGTCCCTCTCCTAAATAATTACGAGCAACCACTCTTTCACCAGGTAGTAATTTCCGCACACGAACCACCCTTACCTCTTTCCGAGGAAGTACAGTGCTCTCATCCGGACAGTTTAGTTCACTACTTTTGTTAGGACACAACAAGGAAAAACGCGAGTTCGGGCGGTAAGTAAAAATCATTTCCGCAGGAGATTGACTTGTAGCAGGGTGCGGAGTGATCCGGTATTGAAATAATATCTCATTTATTTTCGTCTGTAAGTTATTTTTATTAGTTTGTAAGCAACGTAGTTTATTTTTGAAAGTTTGAACATATCGCTCTACCTGTCCGTTAGTTGCAGGGTTGTATGGGGCAGACCGCTTGTGTGTGATACCATTTTTTTTAAGATAGTTATCAAATTTAGGATTGACAAACTGAGTTCCATTATCACTTGTAAGAATTTTTGGATATCCGAAAGTAGTGAAAACTTTATCTAATACCTCAATAGTAGAGTCAGTATCAATTCTGTTTAAAATGTGAGTTTCTGGCCATTTAGAAAACGCGTCTACTATAAGGAGAAAGTATACATTTTGAAACTTCCCTGCAAAATCAATATGGACCCTCTCGAACGGTTTGGATGGATATTCCCAAGTATGTTTTTGAGCTACTGGTGGGGGCGAGTTAAGGTGTAATGCGCACTCTACACAGTTCTTAGCCAAATTTTGAATATCTTTGTCAATCCTTGGCCACCAACAGTAGCTTCGTGCCAGGGCCAGCATTCGGTTCATGCCGAAATGGCAAGAGTGTAAGTCATTCAGAATAGTACCTCTTAAACAAGTAGGTACCACAACGCGTGAACCTCTCATTAAACAATTTTCCAACAATGAAAATTCTGTCTGGTCTATTCCGAATCTGTCACTGTGAGCAACTTTCTTTCCATCCAAAACGCCTGTAAACAACGGTCTCAGAGACTCATCCTCTTTCGTTGCAGCCGCAATGTCTTTTACAGTAACTGGTAGAACGCTTATCATTGAAATAAGAAAAACATCAACCTCTTCTATTGAAGCTGATTCTTCAGCGATGGGTAGGCGTGAAAACGCATCTGCATTGGCATTCTCTTTAGAGTTTTTATATTTGATCTCATACTGAAAACCTTGTAAAAAAATTGCATAATGTTGCATGCGTGCAGCAGAAAGATGTGGTAATGCCTTAGAAGGTGAGAAAATTTGCACTAATGGTTTATGATCTGTAAAAAGGATGAATCTTCTGCCATACAAGTATTGAAAGAAACGCTTAACCCCAAATACAATAGAAAAAGCTTCTTTGTCAATCTGTGCCCATTTACGTTGAGATGCATTCAACGTCTGTGAAGCATAATGAATGGGTCGTTCTGTTCCATCAGGCATGATGTGTGACAGGACTGCTCCAACCCCAGTAGGGGAAGCATCTGTGGCCAGCACAAGTGGCAAGTCAGGTGAGTAGTGAGCCAACACAGTGTCGGATATCATTTGTTTTTTAATTGTTAGTAAAGCTTTTTCGCATTCTGCAGACCAATTCCACACTGTTCCTTTTCGCAGCAACTCATGTAAAGGCTCTAAAGTATTACTCAAGTTTGGAAGAAACCTTCCATAATAGTTTACCAATCCCAATAAAGCTTGAAGTTCAGACACATTTGTAGGATTAAGAGCCTCTACAACAGCCTTCACTTTACTATCGACTTTGTGTATACCTTGTTTGCTTATCTTGTACCCACAGTATTCAATTTGATCTTTCATGAACTCTGACTTTTTTAAATTTACCTTTAGTCCATATTCCGCAAGTCTTGCAAATACCTGATTTAGTCTGTTAATGTGTTCCGTGTCATTTGGAGCTGTCACTCGGATGTCATCGATGAAACAATGCACTCCAGGTATATCCTTTAATATGCTTTCTATTTTCCGTTGCCATTTGGCAGGTGCACAGTTGAGACCAAACATTAACCGCGTACATTTGTAAAGGCCTTTGTGAGTGTTAAGGGTCAACAATTGTTGATCTTCATCTCTGACTTTCCAATTTAGATAAGCATTACGCAAGTCAATTTTTGTATACTTGTCTCCTCCAGCCAAGCCATTAAACAATTCTTCCGAAGTAGGCAAAGGATGTTCATCAACCAGTAAGTTTTGATTTACTGATATTTTGTAGTCACCGCAAATCCTTATTTTGCCATCAGGCTTAACTACAGGTACAATTGGTGTTGCCCATTCACTGTAATCAACTTTAACTAAAACCCCCTCATTCACTAAATTATCAATCTCCTGTTCAACCCTTTCTTTAAGTGCAAAAGGTATGGGTCTAGCCCGAAAAAATGATGGTTTGGCATCTGGTTTTACATGTAATGCGACTGGTTCCCCTTTAATTTCACCCACATTTTTGCCATCGAACAAAGCACTGTACTTCTCAAACAATTTTTGTAAAGGAGGAGCATGCGGAACATTACCTGGAGACACATGGTTTACATGTGTCATACTATCCCTGAAGTCCTTGAAAATCACAAATTTGTGTATCCACTCCCTCCCCAAGAGTGGATGCTGGCTCCCAAATATGATATATAATTTTAATTTTTGGGTCTCATGTCCAATGGTAGCTGTGACGTTGGCAACACCTAAAACATTTAAGAACTGATTAGAATAGGTACACAATCTCACTTTAGTAGGCACTAGTTTCTCTTTACAAATTTTTTTATAGTCATTTTCATTCATAATGGACACTGCAGAACCACTGTCAAACTCCATAAGCACCTCTGAGTTACAAATTTTTGCTTTAATCCAAAACTTTTTTGATGAGTCCATGTCGCAATTATTCACATAAACAATCTCTTCATTATTTTCTTCTCCAGTTCCAACTGCATTGACTTTTTTCATCCTCATACACATTCTTTTAATATGACCCACTTTTTGACAGTAATTACATTTTGCATTTATCATAGCACATTTGTTTGCATAATGCTCTCCACCACAGCGATAACACTCAATTTTTTTTGTAGTATCTTGACTTTGTGGTCTCACACAATTATTCTTCTTTCTACTGATGGTCTGCACTGCCTGTACTTCTTTGGTATGAGCACCTTCTGCTAGTGCACTCTCCATGCCAGCGGCTATGTCCATTGCTTTCTCTAATGTAAGATCCCGTACTTCCAACAGTCTGTCTTTGATTCTCTGAGATTTAAGTCCGCATACAAGCTGATTTCTCAAGGCAGTTGTTAAAAAGCCGCCAAAGTTGCAAGTAGTAGCCATTTTGCGTAACGTTGCAATGTAGTCCTTTACAGACTCTCCCTCTAACTGGTGTCTGTGATGAAATTTGAAATATTCTGCAATTTCGAGAGGTGTTGGGTCGAGATGTTTCTGCAGTGTGCATACGTTTGTGGTATAATCACGTTCTTCTGGTTTCTCTGGCGAGACTAGGTCACAGAGAGTTTCATACAAATCCGCGCCAACGTAATGGAGAAAGTATGAATTCTGTGTCTTGGCACTGGTAACCCCGTAAATAGATAGAGCACCTTCGAATCTTTGAACCCATCTGGTGAATTTGTTCTTTGAATCGTAGAATTCTATGAAATTCGCCGGAATGTTGACGGCGCTCGCACCGCTGCCGCCGCTCGGGTCTGTAGGCATTTTTCAGCGTGGTTCGGTTCGGTCGTCGCCACTGTTGAGATCCTTAGGGGTGGCACAGGGAAGTGTGGTGGATGATGTAAACTATAGCAATTCCAGTTAAGACATTTATTTAATGCAAAAGACAATTCTTATTCAGAAAAACGTGCTCCCAGAGCGCGGTAAAATACAAGACAGCTAAACGTCAAGGCTATGTTAAGGTTATTGGGATAGTGGGAAAACAAAGAAGTTAACTGAGCACCAAGACTCAGAGGAGTGGAAGAGCCACTCGCCGCACTAAGGAAGCTGCTAGAAGAGGAAGTATAAAAAACTAAATAAAATACCTTTAAAAAAATATTTCTAAGAAAAAATAATAAGAAAAAAAAACGAAAAAAAATAGCAAAATATACAAAAAATTATAACAACTTAATAAGTTGCTGGCCAACTAATAAAACCACCTGTACGCTGTTGTTGGAAGAGATTTTAACAACGATTTTAAGCAAAAAAGTAAAGTCATAAAAGTGAAAAAGAAAAGAAAAATAAAATTTGCAAACGAGAATAACAGTCACCACAACAAAACGGCAACACAAACGAACAGTGAAACAAAACGTAAACTAATGAGAATGACATCTGAGTTTGACAGTCGTCAAAAGTCATCAACAATAACATCATGCCAATGTCAAATTGTCAAGCAAAAGAAAAGTGAAATTAAACTAAATAAGTAAATACATCTACCATCAGACATTTAAAGCGTTAATTAAGACAAGGGTAGATAAACATGAGTAGAAACTTATCCAAAAATGCACCGAAATTGCACACTACGTTAAAAATAAACGGGGGTCAAATGAAACCACTGACTCAGTGACGATTCCTCACAATCTTCGCTTTAGGGGTTGCGGTTTTAGGCAATGAAGCAGCGGCAGCAGTCAAGGTTGAATCAGCACGCCCAGGAACTTTGGAAGTACCAGCACTGGCTGCAGTGGGGAATAGTGCGATTAGAGTTTGAAGCTCACCCAATGTTGCTAACTTCCGGCGAGACTTGTCAGGCGTCATGACTATGACCTTTCCCTCTGCAGACCAGCAACTATTAACGCTGAAGTGCTTGTGGGTAGCCATAAACACCTGATGCCGTGTTTTGGTCAGAAATTCCGAAATGGTGGTCAATTTTTATTGTCCCAGACCAACCGACGATGCTCCATCTCATTAAAACGCACCAGCACGGGTCTAGTTTTACCCTGGGAGGCTCCAAGTCTGTGACACACATTCAAAAATGCAGTCTTGAAATCATAAATTTTGAGTTGTTTGGAGATAACTTAATGGATTGTGTCACACAACTTCTCACCCGGTCTCTCAGGGATTCCGTGAAACAACAAAACTTTTCTCCTCATATCTGTCTCATGACTATCTAGGCCTGTCGATAACAGTTCAATCTGCGTCTTGAGGTGTGACAGTGTTTTGCAGACGAAGTACTTAAAGTCCGTGAAATCTTTGAATAAAGATGCAAGGTCTGAGTGCGTGGGGTCACATCCGGCAGTAGCTCTCTGCAGCTTCTCTTCATATTGATGCATGCGGGAGCTAAACAGCTTCTCCAGTTCCTCCATGCTATGCGCCAGCCTGCTGTCCATGCTTAGAAAATTTTGAAGTGTTGTGGTTGAGACTGATCCATCAACGTGCGCGGATGCCGTGACGGAAGTGTTACGTCAGGGAATGGAGTACTACATTCCGTTCTCTGACGTATCAATGTCTAGCGAGGACCAGCCATGGTTTGGTGCCGAATGTAAGCGCGCCGATGCGCTTAAACATGGGGCGTACCTGGCATGGGTTGACGCTCGTTCGCGCAAAGCGAGTGACGTGGGTCAAAGGAAGAAAGCCTACAACAGGGCTGCCAAGTCCTGCAAGATGGTGTTGCGAAGGGCTCGGTTCGATCACATCGGCCGAATAGGGATCAAACTTGCTTCTTACCACACCGCCCTCCCGCCGCACTTCTGCCGTCCCTCACTACCACCACTGCTGAAACCCGACGGGTCGTTGGCCAACTCCGCTAAGGAGAAGGCAAATTTATTTGCCTCTCTTTTTGCGGAATCTTCGCGTCTGAATCCTGGTGAAGCGCGGCCCTCTCCTTCTCCTGATGGATGCGAAACGAGTATGTTGGACATTCGTATCCATCGAAAGGACGTCCGTAGGGTGCTGCGTAACCTCGACGTGAACAAGGCTAGCGGTCCTGACGGAATACCAGCAATTGATCTTAGAACCTGTGCGCCTGAACTGTCTCCGATCTTGACACGCCTATTCTACCTTTCGTATGAGGCTGGAAAAGTGCCGAATGCTTGGAAGCAAGCTAACGTACAGCCCGTGCCCAAGAAGGGCAGGGTCGAGCTGACCCGGCCAATTACAGACCCATATCTGTAAGCTCGTACTCAATATTAAGCTCCTGGCATACCTAGAAGCAAACGATATCCTTAGTGACCGCCAATATGGCTTCCGCCGAAATCAGTCTACTGGGGATCTTCTATTGTATGCCATTCACATCTGGAGTGAGGCCATCGACAGGCACGGGGAAGCGCTTGCCGTCTCCCTCGACATCTGGAAGGCTTTTGATAGGGTCTGGCACGAAAGCCTTATTAGTAAGCTTCCTTCATTCGGTTTGCCCAGTGGTCTGTGTGATTGGATTGCAGACTTCCTGAGAGATCGGTCCATTCGAGTGGTTATCGATGGCTGCTCGTCGGACCAATTGGACATCAATGCCGGGGTCCCTCAGGGGTCGGTAATCACTGTTGCTGAGAGATACTTGTCCAACGCTCGTGCTACCGGGCCTCAGATTCAGTCTCTCCAGAAGGCCATGGTGGAGCGCTTGAACCTTTCCTTGCAGATAGTCTCCGAATGGGGCGATGCCAATCTGGTCAGGTTTAATGCTGCTAAAACCCAGGCGTGTCTTTTTTCCGCTAAAAAGAGCCAATTCTACCCAGCTCCAACTTTCCGAGATGCGACCGTGGCAACAACTGACCATCTTGAGCTTCTTGGCGTTACGTTGACATTGACTCTCAATTTTGGCCCATACATTGAGGCAAAGGCTCAGCTGGCTGCCAAAAAGCTGGGGATCCTTGCAAAGGTGAGGAGGTACTTCACGCCAGAACAGCTGCTCAGCTTGTACCAAGCGCAAGTTCGATCATGCATGGAGTACTGTTCTCATCTCTGGAAGCGATCTGCCAAATACCAGCTTGATGCACTAGAGTCGATCGAAAAGCGGGCCAAGAGGCTCATCAGCGATAAAGCACTGGTTAAGTCAAAGCTCCAGAGCCTTGAACACCGTCGCCGAGTTGCCAGCTTGTCGGTTATTTATCGGTTACATTTCGGGGAGTGTGCGATGGAATTGCATGATCTAATTCCACCCAGCCCGTTTCATCATCGGACTACCAGACGTACGGCGAAGTGCCATTGTTACATGGTAGACATCCTACCCATACGCAATAAACCTTTTGAGAATACTTTTATTATGTGTACAGGTAAGGAGTGGAATTCCCTGCCGGAGTCTATGTTTCCCGATAGCTACAATCTAGGGATCTTTAAGTCAAGAATGAATAGGTTACTTCTAGGCAAGCGTGCTCCACAGTCGACCACACCATCGCTTACCATCAGGTGAGTTAGTGGTCAAGCGCGAGCCTATATTGAATAAAAAAAATAAAAAAACAGACAAAGCTCAAAGACGATATCATACCTTCACTTTATATAACACAAGTGCGGTTTTGTTTTGTTACAGCGTTGCAATGTCATGTGAACGAAGCGTAATTTAGACGCAACATAGACTAACGCCTGGTCCAGAGTGAACTCGCGACCAGGTGCCACCGCCCTAGCTCCACACACTGATCGAGGCCTTATTCAGACTATCGTACCTTAGACCAGCATTTAGCAATTGCTCGTGTGTTATACTTAGTGACATTTGAGCATTGAGACAGTGAACTTAAGGCAACAGATAATGTGAATATAGTCGAGTATAATGGGTGGAATGGACTGTTTAATGTTACAATAACGTATTTCTTTCCAGCAATTTCACGGCTTATCAAAATTAAATACCCAGCAAGCATAATCAGCCTATAATGTTCCACTGGTGCACAGGCCCCCTGAAGCAAATACCCAGCATAGCAATGTTCCACTGGTGGGGCACAGGCCCCCTGTCTATAACGAGTGGACTGTAATCAACCACACGGGCTCAATGCGATTAAAATGAAACATGCTTATCATTTTTTGGGTCTACAACATGCCGGTTTTCTCAATATAATTTTATTCATATCATTTCAATTTGAGTTTATAACTAGATGTAATAAATTAAGCGCCGACCTGATTTGAACCCATAACTGGTAACCCGTTTTACCAGTTATGGGTTCGAATCCTGGTCGCATTAGGCTCTGTGCCACCTCCTTTCCATATTATTTTTTTACACAAACACAAAAACTGCTAAGACATCGCAAGGTGGCTTTCTTTAGAAATATTAACGCAAACTGTTAATCAATAAATATAATTACTTCTTACCAGTTTTTTACTACTAATAATAATTAAAAAAAACACACTTACATAATAAGATAAAGTAAGCTCAAAAATCGCTTAATTTTAATCACTAAATCCCACTTGCGGGAAAAACTTATCTCAGAGTTAGTTGCTAACACGAGGATAAATTCACAGTTTATCCAAAGGAAATACTTATTGTGTGGCTGCAGCACAGAAAACAACATGTTCCATTAAAATCTTTTATAATAACTCGAATGATTGCAAACTCCAATCACTCTATTTACAAATCTAGCTTGCAAACACAAAACTAACAAAAACAAAGAGCGTAGAATTAAACCTGTTACATTTGAACTGCGTGTCACAAGTGGAAAAGCTCTAAAAAAATACCGCAAACAAGTAGAAAAACATGTGAAAAGTCACTTGAAACCCGTCAGTGTTTGTGACACAGAGAATGGTGGATAACTGTGCAGCCCAGTCTCGACGCCTATATTCGCATAGGGCTGCTGATGTCGCCAAAGTTATGAGCTGAGCAACTTATTAAGAAAAATACACATTCCAGAAAGAAAGGAAAAAGAACATGTATTTACTATATAATTGTTATGAACTCAAACTAGAATTCTTGTACAACTCTTTTTGGTTACCGAGTCGTTATCAACTGTCATGGCAAAATTTTATGTTGTAGGTAGTATATAACTGTTTCATAATGTACTTTAACCGATTGTCCATGTTACACTTTCGTGCTGTCCAAATACTCAAACTGTATCTAAACTTTTTAGACTCAAACTACAAAGAGTACTTAAGAAGAAGAAGAAGAAAGAAGAAGTGCGAGTGAGAAATGGAGATATACATGTCATGATCACATCACCATTATTTTCTCCCAGATAGAGTGCCCGCTACCGCCGCCACCTTAGACCATTTTCTAAACCCAGCCAGACTACGCAAGTGGTGTGTATGAACTATTCAGTACACTTGTCGTGTAGCTAATGTATTTCTTCCTGCATTTATTTTTATGTAACACTAGTCTCGCGCCCCTGTATCTCACGGAATTTTGTTTGACACGTACCGTACTTCAAGTTTCAACACTTGAAAAGTGGTGCGCATTTTTCTGCAGCTTGAGATATTTAGTTTGGGTATTCGTAAGTTTCATTTAAATATTGGTAGTAGATCTGTAGATCTGATAGACTTTGGTTTCAGGATGATTTCTGGGAATTAAGACTCGACATCCTCGTACTGAAAATCTAAGAAAGAGTAGGCCGCACGTTAATGGTAACATAAACAATATAAGCTGGGCTTGCGATCTTGTACGTCTTATCTGGATAACTAATGGCGTAATCATTCAAAATTGTTCCAGAACTAGACATAGGGATTTAGCAAAGTTGACGACAGTTATAAAGATAATTTTCCAAGTAGGGTCACTCATCAAGATCCCTTTATGTATTGTAGAACATATTAAGGTTCAAGCCTACCGGGCCTACCTACCTACCTACTATATAAGGAACGACCTACAAATATACACAGTTATTATCAAAATTACATGTACCTACAGATTTTCATTCAATAATGGTCATAAGTTTTGCTTTTGGCTTAAATAATCTAGTTTTGATTATAATAAGCATTGTTTCTTTGTTAGATGTACAGATCTGGATGAAATTTGGCACAGAGATAGTTTATAGTCAGGAATAGCACATATGATAATTTTTATCCCGGGAATATAATCCCTTGCAATAATTTTCGACTTTTAAGCGGGTGGAGCCGCTGGCAGAAGCTAGTACCTAGACTATAAAAAAAAAACAAAACAAAACGCCATTGATAAAAGAGATAATGTGCAAAAATCCTTTGGCATATTTCCAACACTTATATTTGCCCAAAAAATCATAAGGACAAACAACAAAATAATTTAAATTTTCTTAATCTCAACAGCAAGTCAATAAAATGTAGCCTGGATTTTTCTTCGAATATCCCGGATCCCGGGTAACGGGCTGGGTAAACTGGCAGCCTAACTGCGTTGGTAAGTTTGGCAGGGCAAAGGCTATGAATCCTTCCTTTTAAATTCTTTCGGTATTGCCAAAAGTTATTGGACGCTTTCATTGGTGAAGATACTCTTTCGAAAGAGTCCAATTATACTTACTCAATAAAAACTCACTTTGACTTCAGACACTTAACGTCAGACCAATCGCTGTTGAGCCTCAACTTTATCCAAACCTGAGGTGTTGTAACGGACAGATGTATACCTACAAGAAATATATATCTGTACTTACAAACACTCAAAATAACCTTACAAGTGCAAGGTCAAGTGTGCACACAGCTATCGGACGCGCAGCACGGGTTCCGTCCAGCGCGCAGCACTGCCACTAATCTGCTTAACTGCTTAACAGGTAGACGTAGCTTATTTTGATTTTAGGAAAGCTAATGAAACGGGCAAAAATTGGCTGTACATGTACAGCCAGCTACTTAAAAGACCGACAGCAGTACGTTGACTACAACGGGTTCAACCAATTTGGGTCCTCTCGAATTTACCAGACGTAGTCAAACATAGTTTATATTTATTGTTTGCAAATGACCTCAAATTGCTGCTCGAGGTCAAGAGTTTGTCGGACTCTGAGCAATTGCAGGAAGACATAGATAAAGTGGTAGAGTGGAGCCATAAAAATAAACTCTATTTGAACACAGCGAAATTCTCAGTCATGTCATTAACTCGCGCGAAGACTGTCTTAGACTACGAATACAAAGTAGAGGAAGCGCCATTGCAGCGAGTGTCTCAGGTGCGAGATCTAGGAGTACTGCTTACCCCGGCTCTCACTTTCCGGGATCATATAATTAAGATTTGCAAGAAAGCGTACAGAAACCTGGGTTTCGTACTGAGGCAGTCACAAGGATTCACAAATATTACCATGCTCAGGGTGCTGTATGACGCTTGGTAAGGAGTCACTTGGAGCAAAGTGCGGTGATTTGGGCTCCTCATGAAACGAAATACAATGCTGGAGCGAGTACAAAATAAATTTACAAAACACTTGTATTTCAAACTTTATGGAGTTTACCCATTTTACACGCTATTGTATCCTACGCTGTTTGTACTGGGAATGGTGGGGTACAACGAACTCAGAGTGCGCCTGGAATTTACACTCGTGGCGTATGCACTAAAGCTCCTGCGTGGAGTAGCACATAACCCGGGTGTGCTGCGTCACCTGAAGCTGTGCATGCCAGATCGGTACGTGTGGAGGCGGCGGCGGCCGCCACTGCTGGCCGTGCCTGCTGCTAGAACCAATCTATTGGCAAAAACACCTCTCACCCGCACAATCTGTGTGCTCAACGAATTGCATGAGAGGCTAGACATATTTTCGTGCAATTTGAGTGAATTCGCAAGAGTTTTGTCGAATTTTGCTAGTTATATTTAAAATTTAGATGAGTAAAGTTTTATTTTATATTAGTTTAGAAGATTTTAATAGTGTTAGAAGTTTAGGTTTAAATAATTATTTTACATTTATGTAAAAACTGATTTTAGATTAGGATTTCAACCACTCTATTGTATTGGGTTCAACCTGTAAGATAGTGTGTGTAAGTTAAAATAAATAAATTACTCTAAGAGCTTATGGTCACCTCCCAAAGTGATTTTGATAGCACAATTTTGTTCCTGCATAATATTTAAATTGAAATCGTATTTCATTGCCGAAGCAGGAGTGAATATAAATATAATTTGGAAAAGTGAATTAAGTCAGTTAAAAATATTGCTAATTTTAGATGACATGCAAAAAGTTGAAATGTAAAAAAAAACGAGGAGGGATCAAAAAGTAGTGAGAATGAGATAGAATATACCTAATGACTATTGATAACTTAATAAATTATTTTTCTACATAGTTTGCGAGTCTCTCTACACACCGAGTTCAGCGCTTTTCCAAGGCTTCAATCCCTTTCACAAATAATGTTTTGTCTTGGTCCTGCAAAAAGCTCTCCACGGCATCCATCACCTCGTTATCGTCTTCGTACCTGTTTCCCCTTAAGTATTTTTTTTTAATTTGGGGAACAGATAAATCGCTAGCCGCCAGATTTGGAGAATAAGGGGGGTGATCAACCAATTCGAAGCCAGCTTGCTGAATGGCAACCATCGCAACTGCCGACCTGTGCGCGGGTGCGTTGTCGTGATGAAACAGCACGCCCCTTCGAAGTTTCCCTCTCCTTTTCTCTTTGGCATTCCTTAACTTGGGAATTAAAGCTGCATAATATTGGACTGTAATAGTGGTTCCACGCAACAATCAACAATATCCCTTCTGAGTCCTAAAATATTGAGGCCATAACCTTGCCAGCCGATGCCACGACACGAAACTTCTTCGAGGTCGGTGATGATGGCCGTTTCCATTGCGAAGATTGCTGTTTTGTCTCGGGATCAAAATGATGGACCCATGTTTCGTCCATTGTTACGAAACGAGACAAAAAGTTTTCAGAATCTTCTTAAAACTTGTACAACTCTATCTTCGAAATGTCAAGTCGGTTTTGTTTCTGACTGTCGGTTAACATTCTCGGCACCCATCTTGCGCAGACTTTTCTCATATTCAAAGATTTTTTCAATATGGATTGAATACTTCCATATGAAATGCCCGTTTCTTGAATTAAGTATCGGATGGTAACTCTTCGATCGCTCAATACAATATTACAAATATGTATCTGAGCTATGCCTGCCAGTCTTTTTTTTTTCTTACCAAAAAGTATGTCGTTCTCACTACTTTTTGATCCCTCCTAGTATGATTGTTGTAAACCGGTTTTGTAGCATAGGATACTTTTTGTTACGACAGTAAGTTTCGTGGGATAATTATCGACTATCACGCGGACGAAGCTGCTGGCAAAAGCTGGTCAGTTAATAATACATCTTCGTCGGAAATCCATCTAGAACTTGTCAATAAATCTATCTGAAACAAATCCTTCTATTCAACATCCCACCCGACCCTTAAAAGGTCATGTAACAGCCGTCATACTCAAAAACAAAACACGATCACAAACACCAAATAGATTATCCTAACCCGTATCTCGAGTATCGTTAAGTCGACATTGGTTCTGAGAGTTCCGTCAATAACCTTCAAGTAACCCTCGTTACTTCCAGTGACGCCACCGCATATCTTGATGCAAAAAATAAAAACGACTAGCTGCGCCACGCGGTTTCACTTGCCTACGCTGTTCTTTGTTTCAGTTTAGCGCCCGCGTTCTGTCTGACTTTTTTTCTATTTGTTCGGCTTCTGAAAGTCGCATCATAATGTTAAATAGCCTATATTTATTAATATATGTTAATATTAAAGAAGACAATAACTGTCTGACTCACTGACTGATCGATCAACGCACAGCCATAACCGCTAGCTAGGTCTAGAAGCAAGTAATTTGGCAGAAAAGTTTCTCAAGTGACGTAAATGAGCACTTAGAAAAGATTTTTGGAAATTCCATCCCTCAGGGGGTAAAAGTTGGTTGAAAGTTTGGCCAAAATTCTTGGAACTTGGCTTAAATAATAAACTTAAAGTTGTCAAAAAATAAAAGGCCCATTTTGACAGCTATAAAAATACTAAATAATAATTAAACTTGATGCTTGAGAATGATACTCGTTGTAGTGTATGGGTTAAATAATATTTAATTAGGATTATGAATTAGATTTTTCAATTTCATACGTAGAAAGTTATCACGTCATGTAAAATGAGAAACGTCAACGAACTTCTTAGATTGTGACGACTTTAGTAAATGATAAAGATTGTTGTCATAATTAGTTTTTCGAAACTCACTTCAAAAGGTGATTTAGGGGAAGTTGAAGAATGTATGGAAGAATCTGATTTCTTGGGTTAAAAAACTTGAAACTTTATACATAACTAACCGAAATAAATAATAAAGGTTCTTATTATTAGTTTTTCTAAAGTACTCCAAAAAAATATTAAGTTTTTTAAAGCATTTTATTTGTTGGGTTAATAAACTTTAAACTTGACACAAAACCAAGTCATTATAAGTTTTTCAAAACTTCCCCCAAGATACGATTTTAAGTTTTTCTGAAGTCTTATTTATTACTTGGGTTAATAAACTTGAAACTTGGCATATATGCCAACCTGAGAAAACAATAAAGATTGTCATTATAAGTTTTTCTAAATTACTCCCAAAAAACGATTTAGGGGCATTTAAAGGTTTTTTTGGAGAATCTTATTTGTTGGGTTAATAAACTTGAAATTTGGCATAAATACCAACCTAAGTAAATAATAATGGTTGTTGTTATTAGATTTTCAAAACCTCGCCCAAATTACGATTAAGCAGATGTTAAAGTTTGCTAAGAATCTAAATACATAGGGTTTCGTTTTTTTATAGGGTCTAGGGGAGCAGTAAATAATGTTTTTCGGAAGTTCAACCTTTCATCATCATCATCATTTCAGCCAAAAAACGTTCACTGCTGGACATAGGCCATCCCCAAGCGTCACCTCACTGACTGGTCCTGAGCGTCGCTTCACCTAGAAGCAGGTCTTCTTACGCTGCGGCTTCCAGTACGCCGTCGCCACGCCAGAACTTTCAAACTTTAAGGTGGTGAAAAGGGATAATTTGTTTGTATGAAAAATCTAATTCCTTGGCGATAAAGTAAATAATTAAAATTAACATAATACGTTTTATAAAACTACTCCTTAGATAGGTTTACAGGGAGTTAAATTTTTTTTTGAGGAATCTTACTGCGCAATCTATCACATATGACCTATACTTCTCCAAAAACAAGCATAAACCGTTTTATTTAAGTGTGTTTCCGAGAAGTCTTTTCACATAGTCAAGCTAGGGTTTTGAGGGCTTTCGAACTATTACTTTATATTGTCTTTGGTCTCGCATATCAAAGGCGTGATATTTTTATTATTGGCGCCAAAATCCAGGCAAGTGCTTTTATTTATGCGACCTAAAATGATAGCGGTAACACGATTTTTTGATGGAAGGATTGACGTTTGAAGGTTGTAATTTGTTATCTTATTTGTTTAGGTAAATGGATTCAAATAAACCATTATAAGAGAAAAGATAAGATGTATTTTTTTGCTAAAACTGTGTAAACATAATAACAAATGTTATACAGGATAAAATTGAACCTCTTATAGCCAAGGTCGGATCAATTTAACCCTTCATAAATTCTAAAGTAGGTCATCATTCATCATCATATCAGCCTTAAAACGTTCTCTCTGACTTTTAAAGTAACAACGGTGAAATTAAATAAATAACACTATTCTTCAGAGGACGAGCCGTTAATTAACTGAATTAATAGTGTTAATGTTAAAATACGCATCACAAAAGCCAGATAATTCCACCATCCTAAAAGGTAATAAATCTGCGGATCATTTGCCATCCAGAGTCTAAAATGAACACAATTGAGGAACTCCAGAAAGAAAAACAACCCTTTTTAACCCCCGCCGGAAAAAGAGGGGTGTTATAAGTTTCACGTGTGTTGCTGTGTATCTGTGTGTCTGTGTATCTGTGTAACTGTGTGTCTGCCTGTGGCATCATAGCGCCTAAACGTTTGAACCGATTTTGATTTGGTTTTTTTTTGTTTGAAAGGTGATTTTGTCGAGTGTTCTCGGTTCAGCCGTTCAAAAGTTATGAGCGTTTTACTGTTTGAATCGGGGTGTTTTCGCAGGATAAATGTGTCGGGGGTTTTTAAATTTTAAAATTTTACTTGTCTTGCATTTAGTTAACCCGTTTTATTTATTTTTAACCCCCGCCGGAAAAAGAGGGGTTTTATAAGTTTCACGTGTGTTGCTGTGTGTCTGTCTGTGGCATCATAGCGCCTTAACAGATGAACCGATTTAAATTTAGTTTTTTTTTTTGGAAGGTAATTTTGTCGAGAGTGTTCTTAGCTATGTTTGAATTAAATCGGTTCAGCTGTTCAAAAGTTATGGGCATTTTACTGTGTGAATCGGGGTGTTTTTGCAAGATAAATGAGTCGGGGGTTTTTTAAATTGTAAAATTTTACTCGTCTTAATCGTTGTCTTCACTTCTGAAGGTCGTGCCCGTCTTGGAACGCTTTGACAAAGTCACTGTTGAGCTGCTTTCACGCCACTGTGTTCAGCTCTTCTCAGTGCTGTGGACACCGTGAGTCCTGTAATTGCTCTGATCTGCTTTTATTGTTTTATTTCACGCCTTGTTTAATAAAACTATAAACTTTTTCCGAGACATGAATAAATTGTCTTTCAAATGGTGTCGATACCATAATTCATACTCTATTAAATTAGATAATATGGTTTACATTATTTTGAAGGTGATTAGGAGTAAAAGGTGCATGTGCAAGCCGCTGAGTGTATTTCGATACAATGCGTTTCGACACTTCCAACATCCCAAATGTATGAAACACAAATGCGGCAGAAGCAAAACAAGTGAGGATCATAGCGACTAGCGTGAGACGTTTTGTAGTGTCTGACTTAGAAAGAAGAATACTTCCCTATCCATAAAGCTATGTCTACGTCATGGTAACTACTACCTGTCTTTGAACGAGTACCTCAGTAACAAAAGTCTACTCCATGCAAACGTGAAGGCGCCTTTCAAACTCCATCGGAGTGTTTCTAAGGCTTGCACTAACAATGCAACTCAGGCAACCTCAGGCGTAGCTTGGTACGTACGAAATAGTAGCTTAGACAGCAAGTAATGTTTTGTTAGGCTCGTTTTCAGTTTGGTTTTGTACTTAACCCCCGCCGGAAAAAGAGGGGTGTTATAAGTTTCACGTGTGTATCTGTGTATCTGTGTGTCTGTCTGTGGCATCATAGCGCCTAAACGGATGAACCGATTTCGATTTGTTTTTTTTTGTTTCAAAGGTAATTTTGTCGAAAGTGTTATTAACTATGGTTGAATAAAATTGGTTTAACCGTTCAAAAGTTATGGGCGTTTTACTGTTTGAATCTGGGTGTTTTCGCCGGATAAATGTGTCGGGGGTTTTAAAAATTTTGAAATTTTACTTGTTATATATAGTAGATAATCAAAACCAGGGGCCCAGGATGAGGTGGTTTTACCCTAGGCTGCCAGTCTAGTCCTTAGTGTATAACGATAATAATTATAATCTTACTTAGGTAATAATAATATAAATGCGAAAGTTTGGATGAATATTATGTTTGTTTGGTATTCAATCACACCAAAATGACTTAACGGATCTGGATGAAATTTGGCACAGAGATAAATTATAGTCTGAAATAGCACATAGGCTTTTCATCCCAGTATAATCCACCCTTGTGATAAGAAAAACTTTTCACGCGGACGAAGCCGCTGGCATAAGCTAGTTTCTAATATGTATTTGTGTATAAGTAGGTTCCTAAGTGTAACCCAAAGCCTGATCCGGACTAACAAATCTTCAAAAGTTTCCTGTAATAGGAAACACCCACTAGTTACCGTTAGTTAAGATTAATATATTAATTAATATATTAATATATAAATATTATATGCCACAATGTAATGGAAGGAGTATGCTTCCGGCTAATTAACTTGGCCACCACTAAGCATAAGGGACCATCGAGACTCACCGACCCTACAGTCAATCCATTATACAACTAAACCCCATAAAACCGTAGTAATGGTTTTGTGGGACTTAGTTATATAAGTAACTTACTTACTATTATGTTACCATAAATAATAATAATAATCCACTCTACAATCTTATCTAATCCAACCAACATTCACGTAATTTAAATTCTTTTTATAATACAACAATAATATATTCCATCCGCAAAATGAGCTCTCCAAATCTCAACTCTTCGTTCTTAGAACAATATAGCGCTTGATAAAATGAACATTAAAACACAGATTATCACTGCATACATGCGGACTCATTGCACTTGTAGTACAAACCATGATAAAGCAACTAGTTTGATTTAGTGGATGACGTGTGCGTGTTCAGTGTTATCCACTGTTTTAGGAATAAGGACTGAGACTTACAAAATTTGATATTAGAAATACGGTGTGATTCTGGGATATGAAAAACAGAGCAATGTGTTTTTTTTTGTTGGAGAAACCGCTTCAATTTTTGGCGACCACTAGAAAACCACCCAGACAATAAAGCTTGATGAGACCCAGAAAAACTATTCAGAATTAAATCGATTAATTAAACTAAATAAGTACCAGTAGTAAAACGTTGGCAGGCCGCCCACTAGGTGGACCGATGACCTGGTTAAGGTTGCGGGAAGGAGCTGGATGCGAGACGCACGGGATCGGTCAATGTGGCAACGCCTGGGGGAGGCCTATGCCCAGCAGTGGACTTCTTTCGGCTGAAATTATGATGATGAAATAAGTAACAACTGTATTTTAAAATTATCTATAAAAGCTAAGTCATGGTACTATTTTTATTGTTAAAATAATAAGCTAATATAAATCTAGCCTTTTGGTATGTTACAAACTCAATAAAATAAACACGTATGTGGTATAAAATATTTTAATTTGTAAAATCAAACAATAATCTCAGTACCTACTCAGTTCACGAACTTTCATTCAAAACAAGCTCTTCAAATTTTACAAACTTTTATATTTTTTTTATATTTTTAAATAAAAGTTAAATTAACTAGTGATGGAGATAAACTATTTGTGTTCTATTAGGAATACCATAATTATGTCAGTATTTTGTTTGTTACTTAATGTAATTTTACTAGATAACGTTTTCATTAAACAAAAAATATCTTTCTTTCTTATGATTTCTTGACAAAAATATGTTAAGTCTAAATATAAGTATGGTTAGGCGGCTATGTGGTCGATGGTTTAGGCCAAATCGGAACGTTTAATAAAATAATTAATGTTTTTAATACAATTATTATGTCTTTTCGTGAACTGAGATAACTTGTAACTGTTATCACATTTAATATTCATATCAATAATATTTTATAAAATTTACATATACAAACAACATCGCTTTTCTCTCCACGAGTAAGCTTTTAATATTCCGAAATATTTTTAAACCAACATTCCAAAGATATCAACAGTCGATACGATTTTAAACATTTTACTTTTCAAGTGTCGATAATATCCTTTTTATCGTATATCTTTCGTGCAAAAAGTCTTTGTTTATTATATGTTTTCCTTCAAAAACACAAATTCAAATTATTATTTATAACATAAAAGCACGATTTTGAGAATAATGGTTATTTTAGATTCATGTTACCTATTTACCATTTAACTACTATGGCCACATTTTTGTATAAAATACTTATAATATTTACAGTATTTACATTCACATTGGACTTAACTATATTGGTTTTAGCTAGTATCCTATAAACAATCATAATTTTTATTACAAAGGACAAAAATAATATAAATCTGTGGTTTACAAACAATATACCATTCTGTTATTCAAAATAAAACTTAACTTGCGCGTTATTGAAAATGTTTTCATCTTAATTATTAATAAGAAATAATGTTATCACATATTTGTTTTATGTGATTATAGTATTTCCTCTACACATATTCAGTCTTGCTGGTCCATTTTTTTACAATCTCGTTATTTTTAGTTTTATTAAATTGACATTTATCGCTCATTATAATATTATGTAATACCTATAGTGTAATAGTGAAACGATCTAAATTCACATTATTTTGTTAATAGTAGATTAGTAGCCAAGGGCTGTAAGGCATCAATTGTAGCCCGAGATATTTAGGCGCACGAGCGCAGCGAAGGCGCCTATACTTCGAGGGTGCAATTAGTGCTTACACCAGAGCTAACTATTTTGCTTTACATCTCGATTGTGAGGTAAGTAGAAAAAAACTGGCATTACAAGAATAAAATATTAAATATTTTTTTTTTTTCATGATCTAAATTGAGCTTCGCCGTTCGATATTTAAAATTGATGACTATTATACTCACACGAAGACAAGGCTGAATAGCAAAGCGACCTCTTTGGTCATTGGGCTGAATGCATGATGTCTATTGCCAGTATGATGGTAAGATGTACGCGAACTTTTTGAAAGAAAGAAGTGTTATTTCGTACCACTTGCTCTAAAAAGTGACATTCTATGCCACAAAAAGCGAACATAACAATAATCATTTTTAATTTGTTCAAAACAGGAAAAGAAAATTGTACAGAATTTCATTCATCCTCTAGGGGTAGAATGTGATTTAAATTTGGAATACTTACCGAAATTTATACTGAACTACATCTGTGTTTACACACAGATGTAGTTGAGATACCATTGAGTTTGTATATAAAGCATAATACATCTTTTTGAAAAAGGAATACGCGTTTATTATGCAGTTATGATTATTAAATAAAATTACGAAAACCGACGAGGCCGTATAAGCTTGATGCCTTTGCTTTTCCGACAAAAAAAAATTAGTCTAGGAATTTGCCGCGTTTTTGTTTTCTTCAAATACATAAACGTTAAGTTTATTTTACTTTTAATTGTCATTATTTTTAATAAATACTTATCTCATATTATTCTTGTGTTAATTTTTTCGCAAATGGTACGAAAAGTAGAGTATTTTCCTCGGTGATAAAGCTGTCTTAGTCTTGTGTTAACTTGAATCCCCTGCTACACTCAGGACTCGTCTTAAATCCCTCGTTTCGCTCGTGATTTAAGTTTTTAACACCCTCGCTACGCTCGGGAGTAAACCTCGTGTCTTTCGTTACGCTCGCGATTTAAATCGTCACCCGCGACAGAAGACACTGGTTTATCCCCTTGGTTAATAATCTACTATTTTTTAATTACTTACCGCCCTAGGGCTTTTCTAGCTACATTATACCCTAGAGTGCTAATTAGTCACCTACAAGCCCCATTTGGAGGTAATAAGAACCCACTTACCGAACATGAGAGATGTAAAATAACTTGATTCGCAAAGTATCGTTTTACTAAGAAAATAAATTGATTGTGTTAAATAAAATTAGTCAAATGTGTCGTGTGACATTTGAAATAATATAATTGAAAAAACAAAAATCACAATTTCTAGTTAAAATATCGCAACGGACGGGTCCAAAATTCCAAACCGAATATTATCATATTTAATACACACTTTACAACTTTTTAATCCACTTAAATTGAAGCCTTTATTTCTGGTTCACTGGCCTCTAAATGTTTACTTAAGGCATTTTTATCTAGTTCACTTTGTAGATCACTTTGTGACTTGACTTAAGATCCTATGTCCCCTAGATGGGGCAGAGGGCTTCCACAGTAGTCCTCCATCGAGACCGGTCTTGAGCTTCGCGCTTCACCTCGCTCCACGCCATTCCAATGCTTGTCGCTTCAGCTAATACGGTACGTCGCCAAGATTGACGGGGACGGCCTCGCTTCCTTTTTCCTTGAGGATTCCAATCTAAGGCCTGTTTAGGAATGTGATCGGAATCCCTCCGGAGCGTGTGACCAATCCAACTCCATTTACGCCGCTTGATCTGTCGGTCGATCGGGGTCTCGTTGCATCTCTCCAACAGCTCTACATTAGAGATGATCTCGGGCCAGTAAATTCCGAGGATGCGACGAAGACATCGGTTGACGAAGACCTGGATTTGGCGCGAGATGTCCTTTGTTACCTTCCACGTCTCGCACCCGTAGAGCAGCACGGATTTGACATTGGACCCGAAGACTTTGAGTTTAACCCTTCGGGTCAGTTTCCGCGATTGCCACACAGGTCTCAGCTGCGCGAAGGTAGCTCGCGCTTTGGCAATCCGAGAAGCGATATCCTCTTCAGTTACGTGAATTTGTTACGTGAATTTGTGGACGCGTTCCACAACCTCTGTGCCGATTAACATCGGTGTAGAATTCTTCACACCTGTACGCATCTCTTGAGTCTTTCGGATGTTAATTTTGAGCCCAGTTTTCGCCGCCTCCTGGCGCAGGTCGTTCAGTTTCGCTTGCATGTCAGCGTGTGTATGACTCAGCAGGCATAGATCATCGGCATAGTCCAGGTCTTCCAAGACGTTGGTCAATCCCCACTCTATCCCGCGACGCCTGCTATCGTGAGTGCGCAACATGATTCCGTCGAGAACGATTATAAAAAGGAGGGGCGAAAGAAGACAGCCCTGACGGACACCAGCGTGCACTGCGATGTCCTCCGAAATGAGTCCTTCGTGAGTCACCTTGCAGGAATATTTTCTATACATGCTCTCCAATAGGCGGACTATTTTTGACGGCACTCCAATGTCCAAAAGGCGGGACCAGATGCTGGACCACTTCAACGTATCAAAGGCCTTTTCGAAGTCGACAAAAGTAAGATAAATTTCCCTTTGCCATTCTGATGCCTGCTCAAGAATGATACGAAGAGTGTTGATCTGGTCCGTGCATGAGCGGCTCGAACGGAAACCCGCCTGCTCCCCGCGCAGAAGAGGCTCAACGGTCGGAACGATCACTTTGTACCTTTCTTATATTTCTTGTCTCAGCAACACTCTTTAGTAACTTTAGAATGTTCTAGGGAAGTGTCGGTGGATTTTGTCACACATTTTGGATCACTTGGCATTTGAGTTGGAGAGTTTCCTGCAAAAGAAAAAATATATTTAATTAGCTGTTCCAGTAACAGACATTTAAGTAAATATTATAACCAATTTTTTTTTGTTGCGGAATTATTGCAAATAATGGCATTGGTTCTACCATTTATGGGGCATTATACAACACGAATACCTAGTACTCGTATGTTATATTTATGTCTTGTATCAATTTGGTCATAGTTGATTGTTGTTGAAATTCTTACCCTAAATTAATTCGTGCTTTTTCTTGTCTTACCTAAATATAGTACACCCGCGCGGCTTCTCTCCCGTCAACAAGCTATCTACCTACCTACCACTCTCTGACAATTCAAGGGTAATTGCTTTAGCTTCGAATTTTGAAACAGAAATTTTAAATAATGCTTACCATTTATCCTAGTAGGCTTAAAATGTGGCAACGTATTAGTAGTCGTATCTAGCACACCTTTACTGTAGTACACACTGGTACTCTCAGAGCTGAATCTCACTGACGGCGAGTTTGAGCTACTCCTTGAGTCCATCGCAAGAGACCTGGGCTCCAGGTGGTACCCAGGCTCCAACTCTGGCATCTGAGTGAGATTCAGTGGGTTTCTTCTAGGGTTACTGTAAAGAGATGGTGGTGGTGGTGTGGCGTATAGCTCTGGTGGGAGCAGTTGTTCTGCTGGTAGCTGAAATATAAAAAGCGCCGTTAGTTTGATGTCTTTTATGTGAACGGAAAGCTCTGTTCTTTTTTTCAGCAAATGGACCGAGAAGAGGGGCACCCCTTATGAGCTTATGCATGAAATATTTTAAAAATAAGAAACTTGTAAGCAATCACATTGTCATTTTTGTCTAGCCGTGTAGATCTAACAGTGTAGCTCTTTTTGAACTCCAAAACTCCTGCTAAATATAGCTCTCTAGAGGACCGTGACCTATAATTATAATTGATGTATGGCTATGCAGTTTTTTTTACTGACTTTACCTACATATTATACGAATAAAAAATATTCAAAACTTACCAAACCACAAGTATTCAACGGCAACGCATTCTTATACTTCAACCAGTCCTCGTACACCTTATCATACGTCTGTCTATGATAATCATCGGGGCCAACATTTGGCATATGCAAACCACTCCTTGGGCCCAAGCTATGTATGCTGGGACCAAGGTTTGGCATTTGCAACGTTGACGCGTATTCCGCCAACGTTCGGTATTCCGCCGGTCGGACTTGTATGTATTGGTTGCAAGGATCGATGTTGTGGTCGTAAAACCTGTCATAATTTGTCGGCATATCGTATTTATCCGTTATAAGCGGTCTTATGGAACTGTAGTCGGTCGTAGAAGATTTATTTGAGCAGCTGTCGCTGATCTTCCCGTCTACTGGTATTATATCTGGGTTTTTATCTGTAAAGAGGAGATAGTAAATTCTTTTTAGTGCACGTTCTTTTGCTTTTGATGTTAATTTTATTTGTGCGAGCGCTTTTGATGTTTTATGGGTTGGGGCTGTAATTACAAGATGTTTTTTGGTTATTAAATTGCTAGGGGTTATTGTTGTTATGCTACTAAGGAATTCTAGATGGAATAACCAAATAACACTTTTTCCAACTCAGGAATTGAATCCAGGACCACGCTCACCAGTCGCACTTGCGATCATTAGGTTCAACGAGGCAACATGAAACTATTTCGGTATCAAAATTTAGGGACTTACCTAAACTATCAACGCTTTCCAATTCATTGGTGCCAGTTAGCGGTATATTCGATGTTTCACCCTGCTTATCCTTTTCATGATTTTCTAAAAAGAAAGAAAAACACGTAGTCCTCTGTAAGTTTTCATTCTTAGATTTTATTTTAATTTCTCAACCAATTTTCTCTTGTCGACTTTTAATAAATTCGTTGTATTTATTGCGCAAACTAAAAGTTTGGGGTTTAAAATTTTCTTGGTACTTAATATTTTAATTATGAATTACCTTGCAGTTAAAATTAATATGTAGGATATTTACAGCTTCTGAGTAAAATATTTGCTTTAAAGCGATATGTCTTTATTCCATTATAATGGTATGTGTAATGTTAATTAAAACTTAACATTTTAAATATTTTCGCAGAATCGACCTTAAATTTAATTAAAATTGATAATATTGTTTTAATCTCAGTATCAAGATTATTTAATTTTATGATGATATAATATAATTAAATTAGAAACGATTGTTTGGCTTCAAATAAATCAAATATATCGTTTCAATTAAACTAAACACCAAATACAATAAAACTGCACACAAAATTCAGTTAAACTACCCACCAACTTCAACTGCCCCCATACTCACTCTCTCGCTTGTTGAAGTACTTGCAGCAGAAGACGACAGCTGACACGAAAGTCATGGCAGCGATCATTGCCACTAATCCCAGCACTATCATCAGGACTGTCGTCAGCTCCACCTTGACGGGGACCTGCGCTGTGGGAACAACTGTGGATTTTATTTTACTTATCTTTTTTAATTATGCTGCCATTCCACGTATTAAAATGGCTAGTTAAAAACATATTACCTATTACAAAAAGCAATTACATTTGTCAAGGGTCAACAACTAAGTAAACGTGTGACATTAAAACATTTTCAATCAATATTTTCTGAATAAACTGACTCTCCTCAGACCACTATGATTTTCTCAATGGTGGTGTGGTAGGTAACTCCATCTTAAAAAAAGAGTTTGACCAAAATTGGACACAACTTTTTTCTATGGCGAAAACATTATCCAATGCTTTTATTTGGTTATTGTCTTTTCAAAACGTAAAATCAATAAAGCCTACAAACGTTCAAAACATGAAGTTATACCTGTATGCCGTTGTGGATACTTCAGCAAACTAGAGGTTAATGTCAGAGCTTCACTAAATCCTCTCCTATTGAAGGCTCTCACTGACACAGCCAAGGAGTTGCTTGCTGATAGCCCAGCTACTTCAAACTCAGGATCATCACTGCTGACGTTCCGGAGAAGAAGACCTGTTGCCATGTCGAAGATCTGTGTGGAGGAAGGATCATATCAATGAAAGAAGGATTGGCACAACGAGAGATGCGTAATCAATGAGCAATCGGGCACTTATGAGAGAAGTGAGAAGTGGTGTTATACGGAGAACTTATCCAAAATATAGGATAGGTAGGTTAAGGATAGTAGTTTCAGACATACGTATAATTGAAATAAAATAAATTTCACGAGGCTTATAATAATAAGCCTAAAACTTCCAGCTACCGGACATGGGCCTCTCTAATAACACTGCATTTAACTCTGTACTCGGCTAATCTCATTCAGCTGTCAGTCATCCAGTGAAGACAGTCACTCCAACTAGCCTGAAGGCTTTCACCTTACGCCTCCAACAGTAGCGATACTTAAATATACCTACGACCTACTTATTATGGGCAGTTAACCCTATTGGCACCTTGCTTACTAGGTAATATTATTACCACAAGAATAGCTCATCCTATTCTCATAGGTCGTTCTTACACTAAGGAAGAAAAAGGAGAAATAGAAAGATCACTGATTTTCCAAGATGATGAAAAGGCTTATAAATCTGCTCAAAAAAAAAACACATTACCATTGTTATTTTATCACCCAGACTAAAGCGATACATTGTCTGTCCATAAATATTTTAATGTCGTTCAGGATTTATTTGTTTCGAACTAAGTGATAGTAACACGACGTATCGAACTCCATCAGCTGTGCTTGAAATTTACACACATATTTTTTGGTTTAAGACCTGTTAGAAGACATAGACACCCTGCATAAGGATTGACATCACCACATCGGACGTGCTATCTTCAAGAGTGCTATCGAAACGCACGATATGAAATGATTTTATGCCTTGTCCTTATATTGCGTAACGAATCTATAAGATTTGGGAGATCTGTGCCGAACGTACAGTCGCGGAATTAAAATTAAATACATTAATATCACCTCACCTCATCATATCAGCCGAAAGACGTCCACTGCTGGACATAGGCCTCCCCCAAGCGTCGCCACATTGATTGGTCCCGTGCGTCTCGCAACCAGCGGATCCCCGCAACCTTCACGAGGTCATCGGTCCACCTGGTGGGAGGCCTTCCAACGCAACGTCTTCCGGTTCGCGGTCGCCACTCCAGAACCTTTCTGCCCCATCGGCCATCCGTTCTGCGAGCAATGTGCCCTGCCCACTGCCACTTAAGTTTGGCAATTCTTCGAGCTATGTCGGTAACATTGGTTCTCTTACGGATCTCTACATTTCTGATTCGATCACGCAAGGAAATGCCGAGCATAGCCCTCTCCATTGCCCTTTGAGTGACTGTAAGCTTTCTGATAAGGCCCATTGTAAGCGACCACGTCTCAGAGCCATATGTCATCACTGGCAACACACACTGGTCACATACTTTTGTCTTGATGATTCGACGGTTTATCTCTCTCTCGAAGTTGGACCTACCCAACTGGATCGTTTGTCCCAGGTAGACATAATCTTCCACAACTTCGAGTGTAGAGTCTCCAACCTTGATAGGAGTGGGTGTAACATGGGCATTCAACATCACCTTGGTTTTGTCCATGTTCATCTTAAGACCCACTCTTCCGGAAGCTCTACTGAGGTCATCGAGCATTGTATTGAGGCTCTCCATGGTCTCAGCCATGACCACTATGTCGTCGGCAAACCGAAGATGAGTGATGTACTCGCCATTAACATTGATGCCTAGGCCCCTCCAGTCCAGAACCTTGAATACATCCTCCAGCGCAGCAGTGAACAGTTTCGGAGAAATGACATCTCCCTGTCTCACGCCACGCTGGAGAAATATTGGTTTCGAGGTCTGATCCTGAAGACGGACTGACATGGTGGCGTTTCTGTACAAACACTTCAACATCTCAATGTACCGGTAGTCGATCTGGCACCGTTGGAGAGACTGCAGTACAGCCCAAGTCTCGATCGAATCGAAGGCTTTCTCGTAGTCCACAAACGCTAAGCAGAGAGGCAGGTTATACTCTTCGGTCTTCTGTATAACCTGCCGCAGCGTATGTATGTGGTCTACGGTGCTAAAGCCTTTTCGGAATCCGGCTTGTTCGGGAGGCTGGAAATCGTCAAACCTGCGCGCGAGACGATTCGTAATGAGTCTTGAAAACAACTTGTAGACATGGCTAAGAAGTGAGATAGGCCTATAGTTCTTCAGCCGGGCATTGTCACCCTTTTTGAAGAAGAGGACCACCACACCCCTGCACCATGCCTGTGGCGTTTTGCCCTCGAGTATGACGGAATCAAACAGCTTCTGAAGGGCCTTAAGGACCGGTTTTCCACCCGCCTTCAGGAGTTCAGCCGTGATTCCGTCGTCACCCGGCGCCTTGTTGTTTTTGAGCTGTTTCAGAGCCATCCTAATCTCGTACAGGCTGACGTCCGGGATATCTTCGGTATAGTGTCGGGTCAATCTAGCTCTTGGGTCGTTTGCTAGATTCGCAAGGGATTCACCTCACCTAACGGCTTTTAAATGCACCCTAATAACTTACCTCCAATAAGAATGACTGGTGGATCCCTCCGTCGTGGCCCGGCGTGCAGTTCAGCGTCAAAGAGTCGTAAGTCACGTTGGTGATCTCACACGCCTTGGGAGTGGATGGCTTGTCTGTATGGAAGACAAAAAATAATTAAAATGTAATAAAGAATGAATAAAAGTATGCGTACTTTTGGACAAATCAATGTGCATAGAAAGTATTGGCATTTTCCCGTTTGCCTAGTTAACTTAAAAAGTCAAAGTTAACTTTTTAACTGACTATCTTTTCTGGTTTCTAACTGACAAAAAATATACAACTTTAAGCGCAGAAGTTATTAACAAAAAATATGTTTCCTGATTTGTAAAAGTGCATTAAAAGGGATTTAACGAAGCTTATCTCTCTAGTGGATTAACCAGGAATTGAACTTTTTATTTTTGTTCATTATTCATCATCATTTCAGCCGAAAGACGTCCAGTGCTGGACATAGGCCTCCCCCAGGCGTCGCCACATTGACCGATCCCGTGTGTCTCGCATCCAGCGCCTTCTCGCAACCTTAACCAGGTCATCGGTCCACCTAGTGGGGGAGGCCTTCCAACGTCTTCCGCTTTGTTTTTTTTTAATTTTTGTTAGCAAGCAAAATTACTGGCAATAGAGAATAAGTGCCTTACAAACATCAGCACCACCCTCTATTTCTAGTGCTATAATACTTTACGTCAACATACGACCTAATAACTTACACCATCCATGTAGGTACTAGAATTGTCTGGAACAGGAAAAGCGTCGTGTTTTATAGGAATAAGCTGCGGAAATTGATCGTAGTTCAGTCCGCCTAGCATAAATTTAACGACCTGAGCTCTTTGATTTGTATGGAGCTGACTGTGGGTTTTGGCATTTTATTGACTCTTCCTTTTATCTACGTAGATCTTTGTTTGAAAATAGGTCTCCTCTTTGTGTGTTATGAATAATTAGAAGATGTTTAGGTATACTGACTTATCTATAATTTTGTCATCTAGCAAATATGCCCATGTTTGTATTGCCATGGGCACGCTCAGCGAAATTTTATTGTTTATCTTATACTTTAATATTCCTTTTTTTATTTTTAAGAAACTATTTTGATTTCATAAATAGTTCAAGGGTTTAAACCTGTGTATTTTTTATTAAACCTATTAGTATTGTCCAGCTGCTGGGCAAATAACTACCCCATAGCCTTTACTTTGATCAATATTTGGCCAAACAGCCGGCCATACATCATTGTTGTGTATATAACTGGTTTTATTTCTTTACATAATTAATGGCGAATTATAATAATATTGAACTGCTTACCAGCTGGTAGTATATGGAAGAGACAGGGCTTTGTCTGTCGACCCACGGAGTTGGTTCCCGAGCACAGCACCCAGCCGTAGTCTGAAAAAGTATTCACCATGTAAATGTATGTACCTGAATGAAATATCATCGATTACTACAAGCAAAAAAGCTCTGGCTAAAGTAACTGTTATGGCCGAATAACCATTTATTATTTAGCATGAGAATAATTTTTGTTCGTCCTGTGTACTAGATTAACTTTCCCGTGGGTCGTGACTTCGCTTCAATAGGATACCCAATATTTATTATTTTATTTATTAAACCCACAATTAACTTTGGCTACCACCTAATAAGCGCCGAGTCAATGAAGCTCGACAATTCCCAGAGAAATGATACATTTTCTTGGATCCCGCACCAAAATTGATCAGAAACGAACAGCAGAGGAGTACGAAAAACAGGTCGGTATATTATCATCTGTATCGACCATTTGGCGATCTGTCTAGTGTATTATTCATTAATTTTTGGCGATATGTCTAGTGTATTTTTGGCCAAAAGGTCGGATATTGTAGGCTTACCTGGCAAATTAGATACAGTGGTTATCGATGATGTAATTAGCTCATGTTTACTATGAGCTGAGCTGTTAAACCACCAGTGGTACGACATTGGCTCCTGTGAACGAAAAGACAACATTTAATATTGTATGACCAGAAATAATACATAAACATGTTCACATCCTTCGAAGCCGACCCCAACACAGTTGGGAAAAAGGCTAGGCAGATGATGATGATGTTCACATCCTTCATTGTCGTTTTCAATGAAAAATTTGTAAGAAAACATTTGGTAATTACCTGGGAATTTCCTTTCAGGGAATAGTATTATTTAGGGCGGTATTGTACAAACTGTGGTTTTAGGTCAGAGGTGGACTTTTAGGTACGGGCTGAAAAAGTACTGAGATATTTTCATTTCGGCCTATTCAGTCTTACATTTTTACCCGAGTTTCTTTACCTTTGAAATAAACTGAAATTAAGTCGCTTCTCGGACTCATCTTCGTTTAATTTTGTAATCTCTATTCGATATAATTTATGTGTTATGTCCCTGAATATTAAATTTTAAATCAAGTTGTGTCATAGCAATGTTTAAGATACTGGTGTGATAGTGGCGGTCTTATCAGTCTGACAGCGATATCTTCTCACTGCTAGTACGAAGGCCTTCTTTCTGTGAGAGAAAGTGGATCAGATCTTCCACGAAAGTTTAAGCTTATAGGATTTCAACATACTTATCATCGATTTAGAAGACGAAAATATCCATGTCAAACTATTAAAAACGTTAAATTCTAGGGAAAATTTCTTCCCTCTTTCTTAGATTATGTAACAGGAAACTGAAAAGTCTATTTATGTTTTTATACGGTGGAGATCAGACATAAGGACTCCCACGCAAAAACTAAAAGTTTTGAAACTTGTATTGTGACTTTGCAAACTCTACTTTACATACGAATTGGAATTCTGAAACTCTTCAGGACTACTCGAAGTAATATTTCTTTTCAATTTATATTACAGCAGTTTTTGAATACACACTTTTTTATTTAGATAAAGAAATAAAAATAAAACTTAGTCTAGCGAGATGAATGAATATTCGTACCGGCAATAGATAAGGTGTAAATGCAGACAGGCGCGATTCGACAATGTGGCAAATCTATAAATAAATGCTTTTAAGCTTATCAATCTGTCTAACCATTTCCCAACTAAGTTGAATTTGGTCAGACCGGTTGACCGGTTGTTCTTCAAATGCATTGAATAAATATCTAGTTATTTATAAAAGTTTCTATGAAAATGCGCTGTGGCATCTTTGTAGCATTGTCACGTTGCGCTTATCTTATAGCTAAAGATAAAAAGTATCGGAAAATTCGAGGAATGTTTATAATTCAGGGAAAGTTTTCCACTGAATTATTGCAAACTTCAGTTTCCTTTTTTCAGTTACCCCATTTCAGTTACCCAATTTAAAATTAAGTATACTATTAGTGTACTGGAAATAGGGTTTTTCGTTTTCGTAGAAGGATTTAAGGATTATCAAAACAAGATTTTCTGATAAATAGGTGCCTAATAAACAGCTATATTTATTTATTCCACAGTCTATTACTGGCAATAAGTTGGTTGCTGGTTAAATTCTCGCATGAAAAACTAATTGTTTTGTATTATTTAAAAAACCTACCTGACGTTTGCAGGCTGATACAGTCACGATTTATGTAGTGAAATAACAACCTCAAAAATCAGATCAGATTTCGTGTTACCCAGTTACTTGGCAATGGAGGACAGATAGGTGGTCAATCCTTGTAAAATACTGCTACCAATTCAGCTAAATCTATTTATATTGGAAGCTCTTTAAACGAAGTTGGAAAAAGACAGATGATTGTAATGCAGAAGATGTGCTTACCTTCGGATTAGCATCAAGATCACAGTCGATGTCAATCACCTCTCCTCTTGCTGCCCTTATCAAGGTGGGAGCTGATGACGTGCAGGTTGGAACAACTGTACAGAAAACAACACAGGTTACCAGACAACCAGACGAATTACAGTTTTCATCCACACTTGATTGGTATACTGACAAGTCGCACTAAGCGCTTCTTCTCCATATTCTAAAGCGCAACTCCCCGTGGCAACTTTTTGCCCTATCGTCAATCACCCGCCAGTCTTCAAAGCGAGAGTTGAACAGTCATCGTCTGGACAAGAACGAGGTCAAGTGCGCAGGCGAGAAAGGGCTCATAAAGAACTAAAAAAAAGAATACTATGTCTCTCTAATCTGGTTATGAGAGTCGAAACTTATGTTCAGCGCGTGCTTGAATATTATTAGTATTGGCATCTCTAGTTGCTGCCAAAGCGACGATTCCGAGTTCTGTGGGAGAAACCAACCCATCGCGATACGAAGATTTATACTTCACGTCAAGTTTTAACTATTAATTATAGTATTTACCTTCGTTAGAGATCTTCAGGAGAAGAACTAGAGTACATTTCCTGTCAACATGACTCATAAATATGTATTTATTTTAGTTATACATTATAAAACATAATACATACATGTTTATGCATTGTGTGATGTACACGTATTTGTGGTGAATTTAGTTAGTAAGAATTAAAATTTGAATTTGATTTTAAGTTTTTTTTTTGTTGTGCGCTTTTGTTAACTGTCCTAATTATGTAAATCTCGCTATAACACTGAGGTTTGCTGTTTGCTGTAAGAGAACCCAATTATGGGTTAAGCTCGCCTTTGTACATAAGTTGTACTTCTGTACTTGTATATGTTTGTTTTGTGTACAATAAAAAAAAAATATATTTTAACAAGTTAGCAAATACAAATTTTATAAACGATGTCTTTTAGTTTTGGTTTAAAAGTTGAGTTTTAGATAAATAATTTGTATTATGAAACGATATAATGTGTCCTCTCATGCGGTGATGGATAAAAAAGGCTATTACGAGAGAAAATCAGAGGAATTCTTTTAACTACCTATTTCGTCAACTTGGAAAAAAGGGTATGATGGTTTATCATCCTACTGCTAATATCAACGAAAGTTGATCAGCTTGCATGAATGATTGTTACTCTTTCCCGCAAAAATTAGTGAACGGATTTTTATTAAATTTTACAGTAATAAAGCTTATACATTAAAATAACAATATCACCTCTAGTCTACTTACACTTGACATCCAACATCAGGCTCTCAGAAGATCCTTCTCCTAGAGCGTTTCTTGCGGAGCAGACGTAAGCACCAGCTGTCTTTCTTGATACCCGCTGCAGGACCAGGCTTTGGTTGGCTAGAAGAACTCCTGGTCCCGATTTGACTACTACACCCTGGTAGAAAGAAAATGGGTTACTACAGTTTCGTACTTTAGATTTGAAAGTGTAATGCTTAATTTTATAAAGAAATACAGCCACCGCGAACGGTCAATTTTAGTATGTAGTATCATCAGCCGGGCTTAAAGGCATAGCCCATGAACGCTTTGTTAAACTGTAGGAATTCAACTCAGGACTGCTAAATTAATTGTCCCTTGGAGGCATGGCCTATTGGTTTCTTCAGGTCTCTCATTTGCCTTTTGATTGAGCTTTGCTGAAGCAGTTTACGATTAAGTTATTGCTATCTAAACACCAGTTTAAGCAGAGATGCGTAATCGGCTGATAGTAACAATAAATAACCAATAAAAATAATGAGAACTTACATTATGCGTAAAATACACATGGCTGTGCCACGGGTTTGCCTGCACTCTGCAGTCCAGGTACACGTCTGAGCCCTCCACCACTTTGCTGGCGTCAAGATTAGCACCTAACTCTAATTTTGCTACCGGCAGATCTGTTGGGAGAAAAACAAAATATTTATTCACAACATATTTTTATTTACATTTTGAAACCTACATCAGAAGATAATGAAAGAAGAAGACATACTTCACCGACCCCAAATAAATTGGGATAAGAACTGGAGGATCATACTGATGATTGTGGAAAGTAAATACTTAAATTATTCTATTAAAATCCGTGTAATGTTTTCTCTAGATTATTTTGTTGAATCATCTAAACTAATATTTGCTCGAGAGTTTGTTGCTTGTTTTTGGGGACTGTCAATGTTGTGAAATTGTAAGTTTGGAATCTTACTAAGCCTATTTCTGATGAATTGAACAGATTATCATTTCAGTATTCCAATACCGGCTTTGAGAAACTTCAACTGTAATTTAAACCAGCTCACAGTATTGTCTCGGATAGCAGGATTAGAGCAGTAGTTGCCCAGTGGTAGGGACGGCGGCTTACAAGTTGTAGGTCGTGAGTTCAAACCTAGGCCGGCGCTTAACTTTGTGTAAATTATTTTATAACCACTGCTCCCAAAACGGTGAAACCGGCATGTCCTAGGACCAAAAATTCGAAGACATGTGACATCTTCCAGCCCGCACTGGGCCCGCATGGTGGATAACGGCCTATTTCCTCTCACAGAAAGGAGGCCTGTGTCCCAGCAGTGGGAACATTAACAAAAGGCTGATGATGAGCAGGATTAAATGAAAATATGAGCAGTAATCATTTGAAGTACATACTTACTAAGTTTCATTTAATTCATTTACTCTCGTCAAAAATAGGTAAAGGAGCGAGCATGATGATGAACGCTCAAATGCACATGCCTTCTCTGCACGAGGAGACAAATTTGTCTACTAGTGGTACAATATTAGACTGGTTTGATTAAATAACTCACGTTGTATCTCCATCTTCCAGCCATCCTCATGAGTGGAATGCGGCAGACTCGGCTGCACAGCCCTGCAGGACAGGACTCTTCCAGCGTCCTCTATAGTTGGCACGAAGCTCAGGATGCTGCTGGTAATGTTGCCGTCGGTTGATGTCTGTGACAAAACGGTAGGTATTGTTTTACAGCTTCAGGAACCCGTAGAGACGCAGTGCAAGTCCGCGGTCCCATCGAGAGCTTTTAGCTATTTTTCCATACTTCCAAACTAGTGAATTATTATATTGTCATTTCTGTCTAACCTTGTAGATCTAATGGCACTGTCGCTTTTTTTGTACTATAAAACTAGTTAATAGTTCTCAATGGGGCCACGCCTTCAAAGACAAGAGGAAAAGTCAAACCCCGGTATAGAATACCGGGGTTCGACTTTTCCTCTTGTCTTACAACAGAGAATTTTGAGTTAATAACTTTTCTTCGTTCTCAGTGCGTCCAAGTACCCAGACGTGGAAGTAATGAGTACATATTCTGTCTAGGGAGGGGAATATGGCCAAAAAATTGAGTATGTGAAGCCGAAATAGTGGCTATCAGCTTAATATTCTTTTGCACTAATTTGGTGTACCCGAAACATTTTGCAATCTATACCAATATTATAAATAGAAAATATTTTTTTGTTTGTTTGTACCGAATAGGCTCCGAAACTACTGGACCGATTTTAAAAATTCTTTCACCAATAGAAAGCTACATTATTCCTGAGTGACATAGGCTATTTTTTAATCCCGAAAACGGTTCCTGTGGCGTGGTCCACGGGAGCGAAGCCGCGGGGAACAGCTAGTATTTTATAATAATGTTCAGGAAAAAAATAGCTAATAGGTACAACAATTTATTTTCTGTTTCTTAACGGATCTCAGGATTATTCGCATCAAAATACTTGATGAGAAATTATTTTAACGAGAGGAAGAAAAAATTCAGATAGTAGCGCCACCACGAATCGAATAGCGGAAGTTATCTTCTCGGAACTTCGTGTTGAATTGAACTTTGCAGAATGTTCGAGTCAAACACCTTGGCGGTTCTCGTAGCTTCGGATACACTGGTCTTTCTTGGTTGGTCTAATATCCTGAAAAGTCCTGGACACATCAAGAACGGTCTAGAAGTTCCAGAGATATTGCCCGTGCTATATAAAGAACAGTTGTCGAGGGACAGTTTCGATTTGGAAGCGATTCGGAGCAATCAAAAACAAAATAATGTCAAGAAATATACTTGTTTAAGAAGTGTCGGAGTAATAAAGTGTGATTGATTAAAGTGTGATGTTTGAATATGTTTTCCCTGCATCATTGCTCGTTACAATAAATTCGCAATGTAGGTGTGAGTTAATAGGATTTAGACTTTAAAATCTCTAAATAGTTAAAACAAAGTCACAGGTCCCAGGTTAGGAAATAATATTGCTCGATAAAATAAATCCAGTCAATTACCGGTGAATTCAAGAAGAAACAAGATCTTTAAAAAACACAAACTCATAAATCCAAAAAAAAAAAAAAAAAGTGATAACTGAGTGGTTAAAAACTATAACATACGATGAAACAGAGCAAATTCTAGTCAGACTTACATGAATACTTATCTTCTTTATCACAGTGTTTATACCTTGTAATTACATAGTTGGTATTTTCCAACTTCGATTAAACAGGCACTTTCAGCAAAAACTTAAACACACGCACAAATACACACTAACAAACACACGCACACACAAACAAACACTTAACCCACACGCACACACTAATATAGACACACATACACATTCTCACAATCACACACTACTCAGAGCTGATAATTACTTTTTAAGTCATTGTTTTTCTTAATTTAAGTCTCAATATTGTTAACTGTCTATTATGGGAAGGAGCGAGTCAACCCCAACACAAGTATTATTGATTACTTACTGGGGCTGTCTCATTCACATGTGTTTATGTAACTGTTTGAGACACAATAAACAAAACAATTTTTGAGACACAATAAACAAAACAATTTTTTTAAATCCCATATCAAGATATGCAAAGGCCGATGCTTAATCACAGCAAAGTTACCATTAAAAATTAAAAATCGTCAACAGAACAAACCCTATCGATCAATCGATTTGAATCAACTCAATACCTTTCTGTTCAAAGTACCCCGGAGAGCATGTCAAGCCATTGGTCGTATTTTGTAGACAGTCGTTACGGGTACCGTTAGTCAGAAGCCAGACCCCTAACATAGTTGGAATTAGGCTAGACAGATTGAGTTTTGTAAAGAAAAACTTGGCCACGTCAGAACCATATCCTTCTTTAAATTCAATTTAAAAAGAGAACAGTCAGCCTTACTATTTAATCAATCGAATCGAAACAAACCATTACCGATTCTCGATTCCATCCGTGAGGTTTCAATATACAACTTCCGACTAATGACAGCCTACCATTGTGCCGTCCATGTCAATCTCGATCAACGTAATACTACAGAATTAGGTTCGCTGACTACGTGATGAATCGCGATTGTGGCGACTTCTATTATGGACTAGGGTATAAAATTAGTTTTATGAGTTTGTAGTTTTAGTTTCGAGTAAAAGATATTTGTTTCACGCGGCGACTGCTGAATTGCTGATTCGAGATTTTTTATTAGTTCATAATTATATTATTTGTTTTAAAGACAGTTAGTTTAGTAGTACTATTGATAGTTTGTGATTTAGTTGCAGTGAGTATCTCTCCGTAAAATATTAATTTTAAGTTTATTAGTACATAAAAAACAACAACACAGTACATAGCATAAGGAAACAGTGGGGTGTACTACCAAGCTCAAAATTATTTTAAGCTTGCCGGGCTCCTAAACTAGGTACGCAGACCTATATCTTAGGAGTCGGACATTTTGCGGCAACAATTTATGTAACACAATAGATCCGTGACTTTTCTGATTGTTTAAAGTGGTTGTTAAACACATCAAATTGACTGAAAGTTTTATTTATTTATTAAAACTTTATGCAACGTAAAAGTATGTAGACGGACTTAATGCCTGAGGCATTCTCTACCAGTAAACCAAGGAAGGGGAGTGAGGTTATGTACCTAAGAGCGTGTGTATGAGTGTAGTTTGTGTGTGGTTTGTGTGTAGGGAGTAGTGTGTGTGTGAAGAGTGAGTGTTTGAGTAGGAATTAATACTAAGTAATCATTAAACGGTCTTAGCAACATTAACCTACATACAAGAGAAAACTCGGATATAAAATTAAACCGATCTTTTAATACGGAATTGAAACCTATTGTTCTTGTTTAACCACTTTAATTAAGCTACTGTTCCTTTTTTTCAAGTTACTTTACTTATTTGTTTTAATTTCAAAAGAAAGTAAACAAAACAAAGAGAATGAAAGAAACAAATCGGATCACATACTGTGAACGAAACATTGTTGTTTAGAGTCTGTTTCTGTAGTGCTGCACCGACTTGACCGACTTCTAAATTAGGTTCGGCCGGTTTTATGCGGTGACGGAATGCCGAAATCTATTTACAGGCGAGCTTGCATTCGAACTTGAATTAAGTTTAAAAATAGGCAGATTAAAGATGAGACGACACAAATTAAACGCAAGTCAAAATTGGCTTACGGAAATAATCAAATCATAAAAGTAACGAACGGACTTCTGACAATTTGCCACATTCATTTAAGATATTGGACCTTAGCAACATATGATATGCCCATAGTTTGTGCCAACATTATGAGAGAAGAAGATGTGTCAATGCCCGACATGAATTTCACAAGACCAAAAGTTTCGTCCTAAGCCCAAGTTTCGGTCGAAACCAAAACCCAATTAGGGTTGCAGCACTAGTTCGTATTCATCGTTTGCAGTGGCCATCTGGCGTGTAATACGATGCAATGTAAACAGTCTCGCTTGCTGAAGTTCGCTGCACTAATGTTGCGATAAGCTTATAATGCAAATGTTCTGGTATTGGTTGCTAAGTACGGTAGGGGTTAGGTCATGGTTTTGGTAGGCTTACTAAGGAAGATAGGACCCAAAACACTGACGAAATGCGATAAACGGATTTTGATAAAGTTCATCACTCTGCGGTCGGTAACTAAATTGAATTCTTGAGCCAAGATTAACTTTTTAGGGTCCGTACCCAAAGGGTAACCATGGGACCCTATTACGAAGACTCCGCAGTCTGTCTGTCTGTCTGTCTATCTGTCACCAGACTGTATCTCATGAACCGTGATAGCTAGACAGTTGCAATTTTCACAGATGATATATATCTGTTGCCGCTATAACAACAAATACTAAAAAAAGAATAAAATAAATATTTAAGTGGGGCTCCTATACAACAAACGTGTATTTTTTGCCGTTTGTTGCGATAATGGTACGGAACCCTTCGTGCGCGAGTCCGACTCGCACTTGGCCGGTTTTTTACTAGAATAACATAAAGTTTCGTTGGTTAAGGCAAAGATTGAGCATAATAATCCTGATATTGCTAGAAATATATATGTTTTAAACCTTTCACGAGCGTTGCCAGAATATTTTTCACCAGTGGCCTTTTTGATGATCTTTCACTTCTTATACTAGAACCCTCAAAAAATCTGTGTCAACAGAGACTTAGTGTACAAATTTGTCAAATTTAAATGAAAAAGGAAAACATAGGGGCATAGTATTTATCTTATTTTTCCAGTTTATCAAATATATTTTAAATCGGTCCAATATTGGAGGAGGACATAGATGAGTCAAACCTCGAATTATGTCTTTTTACTAAGGAAATTCAATCGGCGCTCTCTGCTCATATTTCCTCGTAACAAAAATAATATTTCACACACTGTTTCTCTTAAAGTCTTCAATCTGGTGCCTCCTTTCCACCAGGATATGTTGGGCTTAGGTCTGGCACCCACAGCTTGGCAGACCAGATCGGTGCTCTGTCCCGCCACAAGAGGTCGCTTGCCGCCTTGAAGACGCACCCAAAGTGGTCGTACTGTGGACAAAGATACAATAAAGTCTTATATTTTTAAATAGACATTAATTTAGGTAGGTACATATCGTTTTATTTTAATGAGTGTGTTTTGCTTCTATAAAAGGAATTAATTTTTCCAATACCAACCTATGATTATTGTCCTATTTCACTGGCCGGGTTAAGTTTTCTTTTCATACAGAGAAGGCAAGGACTCTACAATATGTCTGAATTCTGTAGAAACAGAAGTAGATTCATAACTGTATAGACTTTCCCATCACGTTAATTGGCTATTATAAACCTCCGCACTGCTCTAGGAAATACACAATTTTGGCACTTTCGTTTAAAACAGAAAAGGAACTTGAAGAAATATTTTTTTGCAACTACAAAAAGTAACCATTTCAGGCAGTCATCAAGCCTTTTATAACAAGTCATCAGCATTATACCTTCACACCTCAGAACCCATTGATTAATAACACCCCAAAGAAGACAACATCAGTGACAACAAAATTGAATTTTAATGTAATTTATTAATGGCGAGTAAATCACTCACCTTCGGTTTGCCGACGTTATAGTGGTCATGGCTGAGACCATGGAGGACCTCAGTATAATGCTCGATGACCTCAGTAGAGCTTTCGAAAGAGTGGGTCTTAAAATGAACAAGGATAAAACCAAGGTAATGTTGAATGCCCATGTAACACCCACTCCTATCAAGGTTGGAGACTCTACACTCGAAGTTGTGGCAGATTATGTCTACCTGTGACAAACGATCCAGTTGGGTAGGGCCAACTTTGAGAAAGAGGTTAACCATCGAATCCCACTCGGCTGGTCAGCGTTCGGGCAATTGCGCGGTGTCTTCTCGTCCAACTTACCACAGTGTCTCAAGACCAAGGTCTATGACCAATGTGTATTGCCAGTGATGACCTATGGCTCTGAGACGTGGTCGCTCACAGTGGGCCTCATCAGAAAGCTTACAGTCACCCAAAGGGCAATAGAGAGGGCTATGCTCGGAGTATCCTTGCGTGATCGAATCAGAAATGTAGAGATCCGCAAGAGAACCAGGTATACCGACATAGCCCGAAGAATTGCCAAACTTAAGTGGCATCGGGCAGGGCACATTGCTCGCAGAACGGATGGCCGATGGGGCAGAAAAGTGCTGGAGAGGCGACCTTGAACCGGAAGACGATGCGTTGGAAGGCCTCCCACCAGGTGGACCGATGACCTGGTGAAGGTTGCGGGGATTCGCTTGATTCGGGACGCACGGGACCGGTCAATGTGGCGACACTTGGGGGAGGCTTATGTCCAGCAGTCGACGTCTTTCGGCTGATATGATGATGATGATGATGATGTATATTTTTTACCATCGTCACCACAAATAAAATATTACAAGATCCAACAAAAACCGTAGCCTCCCCAAACATGTTGTAACATCTCCCTGATTACCCAGATTACCTTGGCAACAGGCGGCCTAAGCAAACATGTCTTCAATTTATCCTCACTCACGTGGTACTGGTAAATGTGGATATAGTCAAGACTCGCAAGAGTCGATTCATATACTTCCTAATGTTCTATAGTTACACTCGAAATAATATATATAAGTAGAATTAACAGTGACAGTGTTATCTAAGCTTAATACAGCTATTATTCGTGGATAAGGCGGTGTCTGTGTGAGAGTGACTTCACCAGTGATTGAGGACCACCATCACTATTAACACCATATAATCAGGTTGGCTATAAATTACATATATCAATAAGTCGACAGAAAACCATAAAACACGGCACAACACCCCGCAACAACAAAAATAACATCATTATTAACGGTTGTAAATTCAAAGACAGAATTTTTTCAACATAAACAAAGAACAGATGACTCATTTGACCAATCATCAATTATCTCACTAATTTGACAGCAAAATCTTCGTTCAGAAACTTAACTTGCTATACTTGAATACCGGCCTTTTGAGATTGCGTTCCATTACTCACAGATTTCATAAGACTAAAATATTAATCGAAAATGGAGGAATGTACCAATATTACGTACCGTAAAATTCACCGAACCAGTTCGTTAAACGATATCACTAAAGATAGTTCGGCGCTTTTTGATGCGACTATGATGAGTTTACCTAACACATCCTTAAATTCTAGTCAAACTGACGTGAATGATAAAATCAAAAAATTGTCTGATGATTTATCAATTGCACATCAAGAAATTGAAAATCTAAACTCGGAAAACTTTCGGCTGAAATCAGATCTGCAAAAATATCTGAAAGTCATAGATACTTACAAAAGTTTAAGCATCACGGACAACAAACATGGTACACCACGAACTGGTCAGAAACGCAAGAAAAAGCAAAGAACCGGTATAACGCCAGCTATAGATAGCAAACCTACGATGACATCCCCACCTGCACATACAGTGAATGATATTACCGACACACCGAAAACAACAAATATTTTTACGACTACCCCTCAATGTGAACCAACAAATAAAAGTTTAGATTTCCAAACACAACGAGCAATACGCGCAAACAATACCGCATACACAATATCTCTTAAGGACAAACCGGTGCACAATAAATCGAAATCATGCATCATAAGTAGCAACAACACGAATAATGTTCTATCATTGGCCGAAAACACATTTGCTGCCACTCAAGTATGTCACTACCTTCTGCCTTACAGAGTAATCAAAAATCTGTTGAGCAACATCACTATGAAATTAGCCGACTACTCAAATGACGACTACTGCATAATTTTCATCGGAGACGAAGATTTTGGACAAACAAATAATTATCTCCATCTCACTATTTACATTAGAGAGACATTACTGACTGTTCAACATACTAACGTTATAATATGCCTACCGACTTACAAAAATGACCCGTCTACCATAATGTATAACTCACGAATTGAAAGTTTTAATAACTTATTATATCTTGATATTTATACTCATGAATATGCTATACTGTTTGACTCTAACCTAGACTTGAAATTTGATCGCACCATGTTTAAGCAAAATGGAAAAATTAATTATTACGGTATGATGAATATATTACATAATTTAAAACTTTATGTGATGAATCAGGAACTCCACGATAATGCATATCCAAAATTTTTTCGTGAATGAAGGCGCCAAACAGTATTCAAATATCAATATATTAATTTTCACCAAAATCTATGTGGAATTAGTAAAAAAAAAGATGATCTTGAGATATTTGTGGGTGAATCATCGAAAAAACTTAACTTTTTGTGTATAACTGAACATTTTTTGAATGAAACTCTAGCGAAACAATTTAACCTTATTAATTACAAAATGGGCTCTTACAATACTAGACTCAAAAAGAATAGGGGAGGTTCAATGATCTTAACACTTAACGACAGAAACGTAGATGAACTTCAAGTGTGTAAACAGTTATACAAAACAGATTGTTTCGAAGTATGTGGAATCAAAGACATTGAGACTAATTTGTGTGTTGTTTGTTGTTATAGGACTCCTTCAAACAGTAATTTTGACAACTTCATGGATAGCCTTGAAAAACTGTTACAGCATTTCCTCAATAAACTATGTATAATTTGTGGCGACTTCAATATTAATGTTCTAAAAGATGACTTGAGACATAATTCTTTTTTATCGTTATTAACGTGCTACAATTTCAGGTATCTTATTAATTCGCCCACATTCAAAAGAAACAAATCAGAATCTTGTATAGATAATATTCTAACTAACTTGCCTGACAATTGCATAGACCACACAGATGTAGATCATAACGGATTATTAGACGGACACGCGGGTTTATTCTGCACAGTACGTCTAGAAAGAGTCGAGTATAAGAAGCAGACAAATTATATTCGTCTTTGTAGAAGAAAATATAATGATTCCAACATACGCAATTTTAGGAAACATGTATTAGAGACTGACTGGAGCACTGGTATCAACACTTTTATTGGTAAATTCAAATATATGCACTCTTTAATCTTTAAAAAGCACAAAGTAAGAGTACAAGTTAATAGAACTAAACGTTCCAAATGGATCACAGACGGAATAAGAATATCTAGCAAAGTAAAACGTTTTCTAAACACAGTTGATAAGACGCAAGGTGACAGTTCGGTTGTTGAATATAGAAACAAGTATATTAGAATTTATAGGAAAGTGGTAAGTTGTGCAAAAAGAAATAGCGTAAGAAAACAAATAGAAATGGCATCAGATTCAAGTAGGATGATTTGGAAAATAGATAATCGACAACGCAATGCGGCTAAAAACCTTGACAATGACCAAATTATTCTTAAGATTGACAACACTATTATTGACAATGCTTTAGACGTGGCTAACATTTTTTCAAAAAGGTTCGATAGCAGTGTCCGTCTAAGTGCGTGTGATCAAACATTGGCAATCACATATCTGACAGAAAGTGTCAGCAGAGTAGATTCTAACATGAGTTTCGAGGCAGCCACACCCCTAGAAATTTTTAACATAGTAAAAAAAATGGTCAATAAATCTTCTACTGGTTATGACGAAATTCCCCTAACTGTTATTAAGGACAATATTGACATACTGGCAACTCCACTAGCATCATTTTATAATGATTGTATTGAAGAGGGCCTGTTCCCTGATCAGTTTAAAATTGCACGAATACTTCCAATTTTTAAGAAAGGCTCAAAAACAGATCCTCGCAACTACAGGCCGATTTCGCTATTGCCCATATTATCAAAAATCTTTGAAAAAATTATGAAGGATAGGCTTATGAAACACGTTCGAATGCATAGAGTCTTAAATGCACAACAGTTTGGCTATCAAAAATCTTTGGGAACCGCCGATGCTGTTGAGGCATTGATCGATGAGGTCGTCTGCAAACTGAACGACAGGCATAAGGTAGCGGGTATTTTTCTGGACCTCAGTTCTGCCTTCGACACGGTGGACCATGACATTTGGTTGGCCAAACTGGAACATTTCGGTATACGGGAGAATGTCCTAAAGCTATTTAGCTCATATCTACACAACAGACGTCAATTCATAGAGATAAAGTCGGTAGTGGATGGAGAGGAGAAGATATTTAACTCGAATCTAATGACAGTATCTCGTGGTGTCCCTCAGGGATCAGTTTTGGGCCCAATCTTTTCATTATATTTCTTAATGATCTAATTGAGTATATAAAAAAGCGTATAGCGGATACGAGTCTTATTATTTTTGCTGATGACACTAATGCAATTGTGTCTGCAGATAACATGAATAATTTAGAACTAAAAATTAATAACCTGTTTAAAGCTTTTGATCACTGGTTTGGCACAAATAATTTAAAACTGAATGTTAATAAAACTAAGTGTATGTTATTCAAGTCTAACGTTCGGAAAACTGCTGGCCTTGAGGTTTTGTCTTGTGGTAACAGAGTAGAAGTGGTAGAACACGTCAAGTTCCTGGGTGTGTACATTGATTCTTTGCTCAGCTGGAAGGCTGAGACATTGTCTGTAACAAAGGCTATTAGCTCCGCATGCTATGCAATCAGAAGCCTGAGGGACGAACTAACTTTGGCCCAGCTTAGGATGGTGTACTTTGCTCTGGTTGAGTCTAAACTCAGATATAGCATCGAGTTTTGGGGCAATAGTTACAGGTACAACGTCCACTCAGCATTTGTCATTCAGAAGCGAGCTTTAAGGACTATGATCCGCTTGCGACAGACAGAATCGTGCAGGGATAATTTTATCACACTTAAAATTTTGACGGTGCCATGCCTCTATATTCTAGTATTGCTTACCAATTTTCATAAGAAATTGCACAATTTCGAAACCTATGAGCAAAGACGAGCTAGACATAAAACTCGACGGAAAGACCTGCCTAACATAATACAACCAAAATTAAACGTGGTTTTTCACAGTCCTACATACCAATCAGTCTTTCTATTCAACAAGTTACCCTTAGAATTTAAACGGATAAATAGCACTAACATTTTTAAAAACAAACTCAAATCATATTTATTGAGGAAGGGCTACTACAGTGTCGACGAGTTCCTGGATGATAAATGACAACCACTATAAGATTATAATTATTTTATTTTGGATTATTTATTATTATTTTTTTTAATTGTAATGGTATTTAGGACATATTGTGACATTTTATAATTTCTCTTGACATTTAATTTATTTTTATATAATTGACTCGAATTTATATAACATGGATAATTGTTTAGAATTTGTGACATATTGTGACATTTTATTATTTCTCTTGACATTTAATTTATTTTCGAATTATTTTTGTATGGATTATTATTTTAAAATTGTAATGGTATTTGTAACATATTTTTATTTTTTCTTTGACATTGAATTTTTAATTGACTCGAATTGATCTTACATGGATAATTATTTGGGATTTGTGACATAATATAGAAGTTTTTATAATTTAATTTTATCTTTTTCATTGATTTTTAAATTGACATGTATTTTTTGTTCCGGATTATCATTATTTATTTGTTAATCTATCATAATCACTACCTAATGTTTTTTTTTATTATTTGACTGAGTCTATTTTATTATTTAATGTTTATATCTGACATTTTAATTTTACTGTTAATTTATTACGAATCATTATTATTGAAAGTTATTGTTATTTAATTTTTATCTTTTGAGTGTAATCTATTTGTGGTGTTTGTATTTTTTTTTTTTTTACAAATTTCGACACAATGTATATATTGTTATGAAATAAATTACTTATGACTTACTTATGACTTATGACTCGCACATGCACGTGTTGCAATTTGAACGTGAAATAAACTGGGCTTTGGATATTTTGACTTGTATTGGGATAGCCTTATAAATATTTATTAGAATAAACTACCCAACATAGCTTGTAAAAACTCAGAAAAAACGTAACACGAAACTACTGTTAAAACAATTTTTTATGCATCGTTTATTTCATGACCTAAGTAAAGATATTGTGCAATGGATCTTAAGGCCCCGTTTACGGAGACGCGGGTTGTTTAGGGCCGCGTACAGTGTGGCGTCTTGCGGTGCGTTGCTTTTGAAAACGTCAACACGCTTCTCCGTAAACGGTCTCATACAACGATACAACCGCATTAAATTCAAACGAATGTTTGAATTTAATGCGATTTTCGAATAAAAATGTCGAAATTTCGACCATCGCCTTCGCTGATAGAATGACTCCTAAGTATAACTTAAAGTAGCTTTTGTTTTGACTATCCCACCAACCACCGTGTCCACAACCACTAAAACTCCTGAAAGCTACCTAGTAGGGACCGCCAAATGTGAAAGATTGGATTTCCTGAAGAAACGAAACACGGATGAGAGATGAAACAAAATAAAAGAAAGGAAGAGATTCGGACTACGGACGGAAACTTTTAGACGATGAAAAAAGGAACGACTCTCAAACATAAACAAGAACAATTTGCAGCAAAATTGTCTATCAAAATGTGGCATTTGGAGTTGAGAGCTCTCAAAATGGAACAGGTGAAAATTTTAGAACGTCAGCAACCTTGTTTATATTGATTATATATTTGCATAATACTGGCTTATAAGGTGTTTAATGTATAGGTATGGAATTACAAGGAAATAGTTCCAGCAATCGTAATTATATGGTTTGATTCTTGCAATATCTATTGCTATGGGTTCTATTTCACATTGTATTTGTTCATGTTTTACCACTTACTGCCGCACTCAGAAACCTTTAACGGTTACTTAGGGGGCTCCTTAGTATAGATTTTTTACTAAAAATCTATACTAAGGAGCGCTTTTAGTATTAGTTGACGTCTCTGAGTGTGGTAGTTAGACAAGTTAACTTATAACAGAGCAAAAAGATCATCGAACTTTTAAACTAATTTTTATGTTATATCTATTGTAGTTGTCTCTATACTTTGAGGTTGTATCGCAGCGACAGCAAGACTTTCCTTAAAGCACTGTTTGAAGATTCAGGGCACAGAGCACGGATTCGCACGGAAATTTGTAGCAATGCCGTCTCCAGCAGTGGTCGTAATTCATCTCGGAGCTCTGTGACTTGTTTTAAGATTCTAACTTCCGAAATACTTTTCCCTACATCAAAGAACTTTGCGTAATTGAGTTTATTCTACGCGAAGTTGGAGACAACAGCCTTATAACAATGCAGGCCCCGTTCCGACAGTTCATTTACTTAAGTATGCAGAAACTTCCCACTTCCTCTAAGTTGGGGAGAAAAATACTTATTGATTTCTTAAGGTTGAACTAGTCGACGGCACGAACTATTTGTGCGCGGGGTTAAAATGCATGCTAGCTTATCCGACAAAACGTGTGAAAGAAATAGATGCTGTGATGAGCAGTAAGAAGCTAGTTCGTGTACGAATTAGCACTGTTTGTAGTTTGTAGCGAAATTATGGAGGCCGTTTAGCAATTTTCCTTCTTCTTATGGTATTTATTTCCGCCCAAAGATGCGTTAAAATTAGTGTTGAAATATGGAACTTTCGACGCTCATAACTTTCAAATATATAATTCTTTTTTACATTTTTGGTTCCATACAGGACTAGAAAACGATTAGACAAATTATTTTTTTATTTTTATTTTGAACGTACATCGTCAAACAGTGGAGTAATATTAGACTACGTTTGTATGGAAGAATTATCGACTAGTGTAACCTTAAGGATCCGCTCGTTACACAAACAATTTTTTGGACCAAATTAATTGAGCTTAAAGGCTTTTCGTATGGAGGTTCGGTGAGATAGTTCATTTGTTTTCTTGGCTTTAATTTTTTTTTTTTTTCTGTTGATTGGCGATTGTCAATTTTACGTTTGGACCGGGGATTTTTTTAAAATGTAAAATGAATTAAATGAAAAGAAGAAGTTAAGTTACGACTGAAGATGGGCCTAAACCCGATAATCGGGTTCAAATTCAGTGGATTGGCCATCTCTAACTATGACAATTTAAAATATAATATGCCTATATTTCATTAGTTTGATAGTTGCGAATTTGGACACAAATACGAATAAGCTATTAAAAAACCACAAAAACAAAAAATCATCTTCCTAATTTACACATTATTAAAAACTCTCTCAAAAAACCTTTTTAACAATAAAAAATACCGAAGAAATAACGAACTAAAAAGCAAAAAATAAAACTTTTAGACTAGCATTTTGAGTTGACGCCAAACAAACAAACATGCGAATTAATTAAAAGCGCGTAAGGCGTTGAAAGTTTGTTTGGCGCCGCCACAAAATGCTAGACTAAAAGATTTTTTATTTATTTTTTTCGCTTTTTAGTTTAGTTAATTTCAACAGAATCGGTACACAATTAAAAAAATCTGTGGTCAAATTATCAATTAATCCTTTTTTTTCTACTGTAATATTATTTATGTAATTTAAATAGGACCAACTTTGAGGCATACTCTTTCCAATAAAAAAAGGATTTTCAGCACACTATAAAACTAATGCATAAAAATAAAAATACCCACATTGACAATCTCCTTCTTTTTTTTCGTCGCTTAAAAAGCGCAGAGCATCAAAACAAAACAATTTCCTACTACCAACAAGTTGTTTTAATAACCAAATGAAAGCACAATTACTTCTGTTACTTAGTTATTAAACTTAACACTAGGAAACAATGGAGTTCTTACTACAAGTGCTAACATTTTAATTTGCTTTTATAGAAAGCTTAATAAATTCTAAACCTTAACACCGGTGCCAAAGGTTGAAAATCAGTCTAAAAGGTGAGCTTTCATCGTGTATTAATTAGTAGAAATGCACGTTAAGCTTTAATTGTTTTTATTGAGTGTCGGTGGTTATAAGTGTTTATTAGAACACCAGCTGTTACATTACAGAGATTGTAGCTTTAATTAATTTTATGATTCTTAAGTTAATTATCGAGGTTATTGGTCAGCTCATATCAGTAAAAGTTGCGAAATGAACTGCACTTTTGATTTGAAGTGGTCTTTAGACGTTTTTTTTTTAAATCTGATTTATTTTATCAACTTCAGTTTGAAAAAGCTGCTCGCGTAAGGATTCTCGACTAATTGAAGACTCATTGAAGCTACGCTATGGGTCGAAACAGGAGTTTAAGAGATTTTTGTGTGCACAAAGTTTTGCTTAGGTAAGTATTTTGGTACAGGTCTATTGTTCCAAATCTAGATATTTTTGCAAATAAACTGATCCATAAAACCCAGGTACAGAAAATTACTTGGATGCATTTGAAAAAGCACTGATTCTTCAAATTCTACTAAGCGTGTAAGGAAGCCATGAGAATCCCTATGAAACAATATAACATGCAATAAACATACTCGTAAGTTACTTGCCTTTTTAAACGCTCAAACAACTCAGAAAACATCAATACGCTTTCCCAAAAATTACTCCAAAATAAACAGCCATTTGCAAACCGTCTTACTCTCCGATTATGTCCGGGTAACCGTATCTTCAGCTAGCAGTAATTCTTCGGAAATAAACCGCGAATGTTTTATTACGTTTTATAGAGAGTCTTATTGAAATCGCGCTATAAATCGCGACACATTAACTTAGACTGTATGAATGGTTTCTGTGTTTAGGTGCTTAGTTTTATACGGCAGTTCTGTATTAGTGTACGTGGAGTGTATTTATTGCGTTTTTTTGTGATTTTGTCATTCTATGAGAAGATTTTTTTGTAGTATGAACTGCGAGAAGTCGTTTTTATATAACATCACGCCTGTATTCACCTAAAGGGTAGGCACAGATGTAGACGCCACATTTCGCCAATATTATTCCAGTCCTATTTAATTAAGAATGAGCTTACTGGTCATAAACCCCTATGGGTTTATAACCAGTAAGGACTATTCCCAGAGTAATGATTTTGTAATATAAAACTCCAATGACACTTTTTTGACCTGGAAATCGGACCTAGAACCTCTCGTTCTATTAATAATAGTATCTCATAGAACATATGAACTCCACAAAACTGCAGTTAAATTGATTCCCTATAGAAGATAATATCGCCTAATTACGCCTAATCCGACGTGGAAGGGAGACAGTTCAAAATCAGATTGGAAATGAGGTTGCCACTAGCAAATGATGGAGCTGGCCGTATCACTGGCAGGATTGCGGAAATGTAACCGAGCATCGGATCGAATACTTACTGAATGTGATGACCTTGTAAAGGCAGTTTGGTGTTGGGCAGTAAGCCTGGTTATGCTAATCTGTGTGCGATAAATTTTTGGGCGGTGGTTATGAATTTAAATTTTAGGTTGTGATATGGCGTTTCCTAATTTGTGTTGCCAATTAAACCAAATACGCTTTTTAGGAAACATGCTCAAGACTTCTTGCTCTATGTATTTTGATGATTTTTTACTAATTCTTATGTCCTAATTAGACCATGGTCTACCGGTGTTCTTAATTTTATCCAAAACCATTGAGACGTTGTGATGCGATTGTTATAGAAACTCAGATATTTTTCATATTCTTCTTTCTTCTATGCTCAGATAGCAGCATTGCGATTATTTGTTGATTAAAGGCCCCGAGTTATCTAGCCACCTGCTCAATAGTTACCTAGGTAATAATAGGTGTGAATACTAAAGACGGATAGTCTATGGCTAGGAATCCTTGGGAATTAACATATTATTGGATTTAATAAGGCTAATGCATTCTGTGGGGTTTAAGTGGTCAAGAGTATGATTGTTTATGGTTCTGTAAATTGTAGAAATGTTGTACGCAATTAACGAAATTATATTAATAATACCAATTTTGTTTATCTGTGTGAAATATCTAAGATTACCCTCTTTTGCAAGTATAAGCCACAAATAGGTATTTAAATCTATCCAAGCATCCGAGAATCTGTATCGACATTCACATACCTATCTAATTTTATTAGCGGGATAATATCATTTTATTCATTATAACTATAAATAGGAAGTCATAATTTTCTTAGGTATTTATTTGGGATGCCCACTCAATAAATAATAAACTATTTAGGTCAAATAGTATCGATTTACTTACAAAGAATTTCAATTAACATACGAGAACCAATTTCATTCTTACGTTCAAACATAAGTTATCTTATTCAACCATTAGTGGAACTTATCTATATTTATGTCTTGAATACATAATAGTTAATAAAACTCCTATAATAAAGGGGTAAATAAATACCTCTATACTCTTTATCTATTTATAACTAGCTGACCCAGCAAACTTTGTTTTGCCATAAAAAGACCAAACATTTATCTACCCTACCTACCCGACCCTACACTACCCTACCCTACCCGACCCTACACTACCCTACCCTACCCTACACTACCCTACCCTACCCTACCCTACACTACCCTACCCGACCCTACACTACCCTACCCTACCCTACCCTACCCTACCCTACCCTACCCTACCCTACACTACGCTACCCTACTCTACCCTACCCTACCCTACACTACCCTACCCTACCCTACCCTAACCTACCCGACCCTACACTACCCTACGCTACCCTACACTACCCTACGCTACCCTACACTACCCTACCCTACACTACCCTACCCTACCCGACCCTACACTACCCTACACTACCCTACCCTACACTACCCTACCCTACACTACACTACACTACCCTACACTACACTACCCTACACTACCCTACACTACCCTACCCTACCCTACCCTACCCTACCCTACCCTACCCTACCCTATGTCCTTCTCCTGGTTCTAAGCTACCTCCCTGCCAATTTTCAGCTAAATCGATTCAGCCGTTCTTGAGTTATAAGTGAAGTAACTAACACGACTTTCTTTTATATATATAGATTACTACGAATAACAAAAAAAATACTTTAAAAAAACGACTCTATCACCAACGTGTGTCATTGACTAGATTAGGGATGGCGAACCTTTATTAGAAAACGTGGCATTTTTTTAATGTTACAATGAAGTGCCATCAAAGAATTATGAGTATGTCTTAATTGACAAAAATAAAAATCTAAATGCTATGAATTAATCAATTCTTTATTTGCACCCAGAAATTCTTTTAGCAATCCTTATATTTATTTCCAGTTTTATGTTGTATTTAAATAAAAGTAGGAGTTGGTGTCATTTCTGCTGTTGCAAATTACCTAGATGCTAAATGGCCTCATTTTAGCGTGTCCAAAATATTTTGTCGTGTGCCACCACAGGCACACGTGCGATAGGTTCGCCATCCCTGGACTGAATGCTTTTATCCCCAAACAATGCACGGTTGCTGTGGGATAAGCAACGGTAGTGAAGTCGAAAGAAAAAGCTAGTTATTATTAGAATTAGTAAACATTTAATATATTCAATTCATTGATCAGCCGGTTCCTTTAGCCGCACGCAAGCGACAAGATTGCAACTCCATGTAACAATAAACCAGTACATAAAATCGAAACAAGGCAAATTATTACTAAAATGAGACATGAATTTAATATTTTACTGTAGGTTTATAACTAATACTAATTAAGTTGGATTAAGGTATCGTGTTTGCTTAAATTACTTGGTGAGGTGTTGAAAATTTAAATACCTTCTCGTATTTTACCGAGAAATAGATAAAGTATTTAAATTAAAGTGTTTACGGGTTATTGATCATTATAATATCCTGGTTATAGGAACTACGAGATTGAGCTGATTAAAGGTGTAAAAATACAGAGGCCTTCTGTAAGTTATGCTAGAACAACAATAAAAATCTAGTATGTTAATGTATAGTAATTTGATTGTAAATGTCGATAAAATAATGCTTAACTAACTAAAGTCAGAATAAAATGGTTACTCCATTTAACGAAAACCATGGTTAAGAAAAACAGATGCACCAAAGATAACAGAAAAGACCAAAAAGTTTAAATAAAATCTATTCAGAAAATAAAAAACTGCATGATATTTCTACAACTTGAGGAATGACAAAATTTACATTCCCCACACAAGGCATTTCTTGCTGCATCGTGGGTGCGTTTACAAACATTTATAGTCACATACACGAGACACTCAGATCCGGAACAACTATCTCTGTAGGACATACAAATATTTGTTCCATGCGGGAATCGAACCCGTGGCACGCAGGGCAGCAGGCGATCGCTCAACAACTACGCCAACCGTGTCGTCAAAAGTTCTTCTTGATTGAATCGCTCAAGAAAAGCAATACCAGCAACTTTTACTTATTTTTTTTTTGTATAATTTTTTTCTTTTATTTGGGAAACAAACAGATGCAATAACAAACATAAGCTTACAATTAGTTCAACAAAATCCAGAAACAGTTTCCACAGATTAATATACAAGTAAATTATCCTAAGTGTAACAACAAACACAAGCATATTGTTTTAAACATTTGCTTAAATAAGCAATTGAATGTCCGAAATATAAGTGAAATATCTTTGGCAAGCGGCCCCATTCGTGGTGGAAATAATTACCGTCATTTCGATAAGTCGGGTACATTGATCTTAGAACAAACTGAGGAGGAGGAAAAAGAAAATATAATATTGTGTTTTTTATATCTTATGACTGATATCGTTATTTGGCTTAATAAAGAGGAAGTCTTCTAATTTTACGTTTCATTTATAATTGTATTGATGTTAGTTTTATTGGTTTGGGATTGGAAAAACTTGGTATTAAAAGAGCTTTTATTATAATAGACACGATAGGTTATTTCAATTTGTCTGGCACCATGTGGGCTGACAGTCTTGCTAATATAGCTTTATATATTACCTTTTTTCATTAATTACTGAATCACTAAGAATCAAAGTAGAAAAACATACCTACATACTACAGACAGTAGTTATTACTATCATGGACTTTCAGAAAATAAAAAAATACTATATAGATAAAACGCTGATGTTTTATTTAAATTAAGATCGATCAACCTTACATTATAAATCTTGATACCATCTCATATTGCATAACATCTTCCACGTTTCATAGTAAAGTCCAAATGAGCACTATGCACGCAAACTCCGCCATCGATAAAACAAAATACTGCCTTCCTTGTACAACGGACGTAGTGCGTCTCCACTATATATGAGCTAAGTACGGTAGTACGGTAATATGTTTGGTATCAACCAATAGGATCGTTTGATTTTCATAGCTTAGATTGCTGTAACAGAGCAGGGTTCATCGAGGATAGGTTATTTATAGCATACTTTTAGAAGCAAGGAATGCTGCGAGGCCTTAGATAAAGTTTATTAACAGCGTTAACGATCGCCACAAAGGCCGAAATGTTTAAGACTGTCATGATTGCTATCGAAACGCCACGTGGTAGTTAGTTACTTGTCTAGAAGCAAGCTAGAGTTTCTGAAGTGGTCTCTACTCTAGTGGTGAAGAAAGAAAGAATAATGGTAACACATCCCTTAGCTCACGTCGCGTACGTTCCTCGCACAGCAGCAACCTGGCGCTAAGTTATCTTCATAGCTCATCATCTATACTCACTCAGCTACAGTGCAGTATAGCAGCTTTGCCCCCACCTCGCTAACAGCTTCGCTGCCTAGCTCACCTTTCATGGAAAGGCAGCCTTATAAGTGCTAGATTTAATTTATTTTCACTTAAAAAACGTAATGGAACATGAATTATCGAGTGCATTTTACCATGGACTGCATTATGAAATAATGCAGTCCATGTGATGAATGGTATTGCATATTCTTGGAAACAGTGATAATATTAAATTAATGGACTTGTTGGAAATTAACTGAGAAACTTCGGGTTTGAGGTCTTTAAACTCGAGTTTGATTACTTTAAATCTATTTAAAGATGCATATTTTTTTAGGTGTTGTGTACGAATATAAATGGCTGGGGGAAGACCAAAGAATGAATGGATGGACTGTATGAAATATGTTATTTAGCAGGGAACGTGGTAACGACTAATAGATAACTATGGACGAAGACATGTTGCACCGACCCCAAATAAATAGATTTAAAGACAAGTGAATTATAATGATATTTTCAGGTTTTTCTTTCATTTTGTATTGGTCGGAGTGGATTAAATTTCTTTTTGAATTAAGGTTCTATTTTCTCTCATCAATGAGCAATTAAGATACGCCAACTAACTCGATCAAATACCAATCACAGAACTGTTCTTTCCGGTCTGCTTGGCAAGTATTGGAAACAAAAAAGTTTTACCTTTTTACGCCAAAGTTCAACAGGAAATATTCGTGCAAAGATTTTAAACAAGAGATTTACTTCTACAATTCCCACATAACATTATGTATCACGTTAGATAGAGGTGACACCTCAAGCTAGCTTAGGAACCTTATTGAATACTATGAAATCACATGGAAAAGCCAACAGCACTTAGCCTAGCCTAAGAATCAAACCAATGACCTCATGTTCACTAGTTGCGCCATCAACCACCACCAACGAGGCAAACTATAACAACAACTTTGAACAGAACCATGGAATATTCTTGCAAATCAATTTAAAGTACAAATTTGCAGATTCAACTTATTAATACAATCAGTCATGTTAGGCAAACCAACTAATGTCATGCGATACCAAAATGGCGCCTTATCACGGCACTACCTCCAGACAAGACAAGGCCAAGTAAAATTCATAAAAAATTGACGTAAAAAACTCCCCGATGGTCTTTAAATAGGAAGGTTGCCGAAAAAGATATTCCTTATTATTGGTAAAATCAATCTGTCTACCCTTTTCCAACTATATTGGCGTCGGCTTCAGTCTAACCGAGTGCAGCTGATTACCAGTATTATAAATGGATCAACTGCCTATCCGACCTCCACAATCTAATTACTGGGCAACACTATATCCCTTGAAAAGAATGTATCAACCAATCCCAGCCCTTCGAGATAAATTAATGACAAACCCTTTCAAATTAAATGCCAATTTGTAGGACCCACTTCAAAGAGCGAGAGTCAATAACATCCTACACGATTATATGTGTCGGCTGGATGAAATCAATGTTACATTCAATTAACGTGTCAGAAAATGGAGACAAGTGACAATATTGGAGGTTGCTCTGACGGTGGTCTTGGTCGTATGGTAGTTGTATATCCCCAGACAAGCTGCTTCACAAATAGCTCTAATGCTAATAAAAGCACGGAAAGTATGGAAGATTTTTTACAATCTTGAATACCCGCGTGTTTTGACCACCACATGACATTGGTATCTATGTTTTATTGGGCGCCTTACCTTCCCATTACATTGAAAGATTACGCAAACAGGTGCAACACAATAACAGCAATATGACAGCAACTTCAGATCAATTTCTATGAAAATGAGTTATCCCACTGTCGCGTCGCACCTGTCTGCGGGATTCTTGAGGAAGTCTATCACTATAATATACTATACATATTTATAACTTCAAGTTTTATGAGAACACCTTTTATCACTCTATCCGACGCAATCAGCTCCGCCACCAATTTTGCTGAATGGCTTCACGGTAAGGAATGAATGAACTACATTCATCCGTTTCGTGTCGACGAAACCCCTTGTTAATGAAAATTACCTGAAAACAAAGAAAAACAACAATTAACGAACGACACATTTTATTTTTAATACTTTACAAAGTATTCTCCAATGCGTTAAGCGATAAATAAATTAAGGAAATCATTCGATCGACTGTTCGTTAGTGAACTCGTTCTTTCGTTCATCAGTCAATATTTTACTGTCAACATCATCGGTAAATATTGGACCCTTTTGGGGGAGGCTTGTTATAAATTAATATCCCTTTTTCCTTCCTGATGAATGGTTTAATATTTTTCAAAGAGCGTATTTTACCCTTAAAATTTTTCGCATTTTATAACACTAATTGCGTATTTTAAAGTTTAATATTTTTAAACAGCAAAATGAGCTATTCCACGAGAAGTGTGCTTGAGTTAAAATATCTTTATTACACGTTCGTTATTTGTACGGTTTAAAAAGGAGCATGTGACTTTTACTAAGGTAGGCACTGCAATTTCGCAACACAAGTGTAAGTAAAAGTACTCAAGCAAATTTCAGCTGGTGATAATGGCAAAATTGGACCGGAGTCGATGGAGGCAGTATGTCCGCACATTGGCCCCGCCACCTACCACTTTTCGGCCGCCGGGGATAGGGACCCGCCTCGCGGGAAACCACCGGGAGGAGGGGGGGCCGGGGATAAATGTCTACCTGTGTTCTTCAGAATTTAACATCACTACATACTAAACTAAACTAAAATTCCCTGCCGCATCTGTACGCGAAAAAAAACTAAATTAAAATTCCCTGCCGCATCTGTACGCGATAAACTCAAAAACTTCTGAACAGATTTTCATGCGGTTTTCACCAATAGAAAGAGTGAGAAACGAGGAAGGTTTTTTTGTATAATTTGTCACGGCCGAAGCCGTTGCGGGTCGCCAGATTATTATACAAGAAGGACATGGAAAAATGCTATTAAACAACACTTCCTGTTTCTGGTATAGCTACAGGCCAATACCATCTTTCTCAGAAAATACTTTCAATACGAACGTTTCTATTGAAAGACTTACATCGTTTCGTTTCCAAGCAACAGGTCGTCAAAGAAAAAAAGGAAAATTCTTTAGTCGTTCCCTCTATTTTGAGAACAAAAGAAACATTAAAAAGTTACTGCAATTTGTTCAAAATGGCGACCTGTTGCTGTCCTTGCAGTATTAATATTGCAGGCGGATTGGCAATAATACCTATTGATTAAGAGAGTTGTAAAAAGATTTTACCATGCATGTCCTCGAAGCGGTTTTCCAAGCAGCCAAACTGTGCGGAAAGTGTCACTTTTTAGGGTTCCGTAGCCAAATGGCAAAAAACGGAACCCTTATAGATTCGTCATGTCTGTCTGTCTGTCTGTCTGTCTGTCTGTCCGTCCGTATGTCACAGCCACTTTATTCCGAAACTATAAGAACTATGCTGTTGAAACTTGGTAAGTAGATGTATTCTGTGAACCGCATTAAGATTTTCACACAAAAATAAAAATAAAACAATAAATTTTGGGGGTTCCCATACTTGAAACTAAAACCAAAACTATTTTTTTTCATCAGACCCATACGTGTGGGGTATTTATGGATAGGTCTTCAAAAATGATATTGAGGTTTCTAATATCATTTTTTTCTAAACTGAATAGTTTGCGCGAGAGACTCTGCCAAAGTGGTAAAATGTGTGTCCCCCCCCCTGTAACTTCTAAAATAAGAGAATGATAAAACTAAAAAAAATATATAATGTACATTACTATGTAAACTACCAGCGAAAATTGGTTTGAACGAGATCTAGTAAGTAGTTTTTTTTTAATACTTCATAAATCGTAAACCGCAATTTACTAAGTACGGAACCCTTCGTGCGCGAGTCCGACTCGCACTTGGCCGGTTTTTTCACTTGTGCTTTTTACTTTCCTGTATTTTTTTAAATTCTTAACTCCAATGTCAGCCCGACGCATAGAGTTTTTATTATTTGAGAAAATTTAAAAAAAATTGTTATGTACAGATTATCATTCATATAAAATATAAAATAAAACTAATACTTTATTTTAGGCGTTTTAATTACTCTAGATTTAGATTTTGATCAATAAATTAATTTTAAATATTCATTAAATATGTTTGGCAGAACGTATATTTTGCTCGTGCCTTATTGCGTTACGATGTGATAGCTATTCGCACATGCGCAGTAGATATGCCCGAGGAACTATTAGTTAATCTGTGGATATCTATATCTACATAAACGACATCAACTCTTGCTTGCTTTCATCCAGGCTGTTGTGTTTTGCTATATATATATATGAAAATCTATGCCACAATATCATCACATGCGGACGTGATTGCACTTCAGGATGATTTACGTCGTCTGGAGGCTTATTGTCGTGGGAGTAAGCTTGATCTTAACCCTGCTAAATGCTCGGTTCTTACGTACTCTCGAAAGCGCGCAATTATACCTTCATCGTATATCTTGGGTGATCAAGTACTACCTAGAACGAATTGCATCCGAGATCTGGGGGTATATCATGATTCTAAGCTTACGTTTGAATTTCATATCAATGCCATAGTCGCTAAAGCATCTAAAGCACTAGGTTTCATAATGCGGCTATCCAAGTGCTTCACTCAAGCCAAAACTTTAAAAATTCTATACTGTACTTTTGTTAGAAGCAACTTGGAATATGCGTCTGAAATCTGTAATCCATGTTATCACAAGTACATTGATCGTATAGAGAGCATTCAGAAAAGGTTCATCAAGTATTTGTGTTATCATCAGAAAGTGCCCTACCGGTCTGAAGATTACCTCAATCTCTGCAAGAAGTATCATATATTACCCCTAATTAATCGGCGAGCAGTCTCCGACAGCACTACATTATTTAAAATTTTAAATAATTCTATCAATAACTCCGATATTCTATCCAAATTTTATTTTAACGTTCCCAGAAGGTCAAAGCGATGGTACGCACCGTTGCGTGTTCCATCTGCTTCTACGAACTACAGGCAAAATTCATTTATAGTGCGTGCAAGTAGAAAATTTAATGACATTTGTAAGCGGCATGATTTTGATCCTTTCATAACGGGTGTGTCCTCGGCCAGAAAGTGCCTGAGCCTTGGCTTTTTTAATTAGGATTTTGTATGTTCAGGTTTTTATCATTGTATGGTCTATGAAATGTTAATTTACTTTGAGCTTGCATGCTATACTGCTTTGTTTTTTTTGGTAGCTATGTTGTGTTGTTCACACTCTTTCTTTCCAATCTATTTTTAGAAGTGATGACTTTTAATTGGCTGTCAGTCTCACGTACTAATTTATATTCTGTTTGTTTTAGCTGTAAGTCGTCCATGATTGTTAAATAAATAAATAAATATGCTGAACGCGCTTGAAAAAGCCCGCCATTTTATTAATTTATTTATTTCCTCGCACAATGCATAGTAAAATGTTGTATGATACACGTACGTAAAATGATTTCCGACTTGAGTCGATTTATCCACTCACTCGCTTCGCTCGCTCGTGAATAAACATGCCACTCATCGGAAATCACCTACCTTCCGTACTTGTAGCATAAATAACTATTTAAATGCCTCTGCTTTGATCAGAAATGTATTTGCGAAATGGATGCTCTCGCCAACCGTTGTGACAAAGCGTTTATCTAGGAATGGTTTCACGGATAGGTAATCAATCATGCCTACTTAAAAATGCCTATAACATTTTAATTGAATCACCCATAAACATAAAACGCACGAAATATCAAATTGTTCTTATAATATAACATCCTGTGTTTGCGTTGTTCAATATTAATTGTTTTGTTTGATTGAATTTAAAAATATTAATATTTTGGTATGCTACCTTCTCGGGAAATGTTAATTTTTCGCGATGAAAGTTGTTTTTTTTATTAATCTCAGAACAATGCAGATTTTGATAGATTAAGATGACTGTGAGAAAGATGACATGGCTAGATTGGATACTAACACAATCACCAGCATAATCAGTCCATAATGTTCCCACTACTGGAACACAGGCCTCACTTTCTGGCATAGATTGGGCCTAGGGCGGGTTGATTGGAAGATATTATGCGCCGACGCGACGCCGCACCCAAGGAAACGACAATGATGACTGAATGAAAATTATGACTTCGATTTTTCATACTAAAACCACTCCTAATTCAGCCCTCACACCATAAAGACACGCCCAAATTAAATTATAAAAATTGCAATTTATAAAAATTGTGGAAATTAAATTATTGAGTAATTGAACTTGGTGTACAAAACCTTTTTCATCATTCGCTCTTGATTAAAATGGCGCACATGACGTCAGAGGCTTGTCAAACGCGTCATAATAGGTCCGAAGTGTTTGACGTTTGATGGTATACATATATTAGCCGTCAATAAACTGGACTTTTAGACGGAAGGATGACTGTAAGGAAATCTTTCATCAGCAGGGATTGTGTTCATTAAAGGATGTTAATAAGTCCTTGAATTAAGTTCAATTAAAATGAAAATTTGGTCTCTAATATCTACGCCACACATTACGTGTTCACCGAGTTTCAAGGTTAGAAAACAAAAGTAAGTACCGTAGTTGTCGTATCGTTGAAGTTATTTTTATTTTTAACTAATAGAGACACTTTGTTCAGGAGACAACTGGTTAAATAAAAACACTAGGTAAAAGAAACCATTCGATACATTTTTAAAGTTTCGCATAAACCTTGTAACTTGGGTAAAAGCAAGCAAACGTATACTCAAAAACTTGTCATCCAACTGTAGGCGCACAATTCAATCTCGCAACAATAGGTACAATGTAAACAAAACTCGGACATCTGTGAGTAGATGTGAATTCCGGCCGTGCTATATTTAAATATATTCATATATTTTACTATAAGAGCTAGAAAATCTCGCGAAAGGCGGATTACCAAAGCTGTCAGCATTCTATTAGCGTTAACGATTGCCAAAAAGTACTAAGTGTTTGTACCTAATTGGCCAAGTGACATTTCTGTTCATTCAGGTTAAGTTCATACATTTTGGGATTTTTGTAAATTTTTATCGCTGATAGAATGTCACTTTGTCTGTGCCCTCTTGCCTAAGCAGTACGTTCGACACTTAGGCCTTACTGAAATGACTAATTTCTTCTAAGGCAAGATATATTCTCAAACCTTGAGACGATAAAATATTTACTGTAGATCCTCTACGGTAAAAACTTTAATCGTAAAAAATTCAACACTAAAACCAAGACATATTTACTCTATTTCGCTCAACGATGTTCTCTTTTTTACATTATGATTCAATCTATTACATTTATTTTTATGAGTTACGACTTCCCTTATAAACAGAAACCCTCACTGAATGGCATTGTAGGAACTAGTTGTAAAATTTTCGTAAGTGATGTGACCGAAATAATTATATTACGTAGGTCTCGCATCTAGAGTAAAGATAGTTTGTTTGTGATCGATCGCCTTTGTATCGATTCTATCTCTTACATAATTTCGTTGGATCATCATCATCATCTGCCTAGCCTTTTCCCAATAATGTTGGGGTCGGCTTCTAGTCTTACCAGATTCAGCAGAGTACCTGTGTTTTACATGGAGCGACTGCCTATCTGACCTCCACAACCCAGTGTGTTGTCGAGTAGTGTTACCCAGACACGATACCCCTTGATCTTTAAATGACAACCGGGACCAACGGCTTAACGTGCTTTCTGAGGCATGGGGAAAACTCGGTATGTTGAAATGGTCACCCATCCACGGACCAACCTCGTCAAGCGTTGCCTAACCTTGAAGATCGACC